>MQTX01000048.1:2186119-2249075 GCA_009735665.1 Angiostrongylus cantonensis
AGTTCGACTTTCTATTAACCTCGGCATTGGAATATGAATACGTTGTTTTTCTGTTCAGCAATCGCGAGGTTGTTATACAGCATACACTTACTTCCATAGAAAAACACATGATACAATACAACAGTAGCTGACGTTTCGGCAGTCTCGCCTTCTTCAGAGCCAAGAGTCATCAACCAGATGCGGCTATAAACAGCTGTTCTAACCTTCCTCATTGGAAGTCATGTAAAAAAAAGCGGCTCTGAAGAAGGCGATACTACCGTAACGTCAGCTACTGTTGTGTTGTATTGTATTGTGTGTTTTTCTATGGAAGTAAATGTATGCTGTATAACAACCTCGCGATTGCTGCACAAGAAAACAACGTAATGCAGGCTGAATTACTCAAACTTTTTTTAAATTGTCACTCTGTTAAGCTATAGCTCTAATAACCAAAATACGATGGCTTAAAGATTGCACATTTTTGTTAACAGCATGGAGACCTTTTTGTTCTATGGTGATGGAATTTTAATTCTTCTATAGCTCACAAGGGGCTTTTTTTTACAGCATCTAGCTTGTTGAGAGTTTTCACAGCAAATGTTTGTCGAAATGTTTGGAAAGTTCGAGCAGATAGAGAAGAGCTCAGGAAATTTCGGTAGTTAGGGTGGAACTTCATAGGCTCACCTGGTTCAATTTTTAGAGGGTATGAGAGGAATGCGAGAGAAAGGAATGCCTGCAGTGCAAAGTGACCTAGCTTATTCCACAATACCGAGCACAGAACAGCCCTTTCAATTTATGGTGTATTTTGTCATACTGCTAATAATTGTTTTCTAAAGTGGATTTTTTTTTCAAATTCAGAAAGATAAAATGGAATGCTCTTACTTAAGATCTATACAGCTACCGTAACCTTATAGATAGAACTTTCTCTTCACAAAGTGTTTTGAAGCTTGGACGGTGACTGTGCTCGTAGAGGATCACGATTTCGTTGCATCTCACGACAACTTCGAGTAATGGATCATTTTTGTTGCGCGAAAGAGAAAAGACACGGCATTAGCTTTTTCTTACAACATAATACAAATTTTCATGGAAGAGTATTATGTCAAGTGGGAGCAAAATGATGCTGAGATATTTGCAGAAATCCGAATGGTAGGTGTCTGCGAGGAGGACCGGACACGTTATTATCCTTTCCATAGGTCAACTCATCCATCACCACACCATGCGGGCCCTATCTTTTTCCCGTCTCTCAGCTGGTTTTCAATCTACCAGTGTCATCAGCAATCGCCCATCAACGAGATTGATCTGGGGTGCACAAGTCGCATTGAGCACAGTTAAGCTGAGGCTATAGTTGAGATCACAATAACAACCCTTTATTTTCTTCTTACTGCAATTTTTTATGGCAAACTATTATGTGAAATACAATCATAATGATGATGAGATATTTGGAAAACTGTAAGCCGCATTGTCTGCTGTGTGGGGACGAACATGCTACTATCATTTCTGGGAGCTAAGGCAGTCACCCCCACCCCACGCGGGTCCTTCGTTTCTCCTTCTCGATGTCCACCACAGACACATGCGGTCCTGAGTTTTGCAAATATCTCATAAGGCAAGCAGTTCGCAAATCTGACTTCTGTTCGATAGCGTTAATATTGCCAAATATTATTGGACGGTTAACACTGAGCCTTCTTCCGCTGCTTCTGAAGCTATTTTTTTCTGCGAGAAAGAACAGTTTTGGTGTTTGTTTTGCTCTCATCAAGGCTCATATTTCTGGAGCATCTAGCTTGTTGAGAGTTTTCACAGCAAATGTTTGTCGAAATGTTTGGAAAGTTCGAGCAGATAGAGAAGAGCTCAGGAAATTTCGGTAGTTAGGGTGGAACTTCATAGGCTCACCTGGTTCAATTTTTAGAGGGTATGAGAGGAATGCGAGAGAAAGGAATGCCTGCAGTGCAAAGTGACCTAGCTTATTCCACAATACCGAGCACAAAACAGCCCTTTCAATTTATGGTGTATTTTTTTTCAAATTCAGAAAGATAAAATGGAATGCTCTTACTTAAGATCTATACAGCTACCGTAACCTTATAGATAGAACTTTCTCTTCACAAAGTGTTTTGAAGCTTGGACGGTGACTGTGCTCGTAGAGGATCACGATTTCGTTGCATCTCACGACAACTTCGAGTAATGGATCATTTTTGTTGCGCGAAAGAGAAAAGACACGGCATTAGCTTTTTCTTACAACATAATACAAATTTTCATGGAAGAGTATTATGTCAAGTGGGAGCAAAATGATGCTGAGATATTTGCAGAAATCCGAATGGTAGGTGTCTGCGAGGAGGACCGGACACGTTATTATCCTTTCCATAGGTCAACTCATCCATCACCACACCATGCGGGCCCTATCTTTTTCCCGTCTCTCAGCTGGTTTTCAATCTACCAGTGTCATCAGCAATCGCCCATCAACGAGATTGATCTGGGGTGCACAAGTCGCATTGAGCACAGTTAAGCTGAGGCTATAGTTGAGATCACAATAACAACCCTTTATTTTCTTCTTACTGCAATTTTTTATGGCAAACTATTATGTGAAATACAATCATAATGATGATGAGATATTTGGAAAACTGTAAGCCGCATTGTCTGCTGTGTGGGGACGAACATGCTACTATCATTTCTGGGAGCTAAGGCAGTCACCCCCACCCCACGCGGGTCCTTCGTTTCTCCTTCTCGATGTCCACCACAGACACATGCGGTCCTGAGTTTTGCAAATATCTCATAAGGCAAGCAGTTCGCAAATCTGACTTCTGTTCGATAGCGTTAATATTGCCAAATATTATTGGACGGTTAACACTGAGCCTTCTTCCGCTGCTTCTGAAGCTATTTTTTTCTGCGAGAAAGAACAGTTTTGGTGTTTGTTTTGCTCTCATCAAGGCTCATATTTCTGGAGAAAAGTTTTCCGAACTTACCTACATCCATGTATTTTGAACGGCTACCGTAGCGCATACCCTCATGATGTTTCGAGATATTTCTATGGAAGTTTGCCCAAGTTTGAATCCATAGGTCAAAATGATATAAATCTCCTTTGAAAGTATTATTTCGTCTCGAATAACGTTATCGCACAAAGTGGAAATGTGCCGCAAATTCTGGCTCTTAGTTAAGCGACAAATTACCCATATCATTTGTCCTCTCATCCTTATCCCCATCTCGTCCTCACACGTCGAATAACTCAAGTCTGTGTCAGTCAATTCTCAATTTGTCGTTGTCGAATAAACACAAGATTATCCAATCCAAATAAAATGCGCTTACTAGACCGAACTTAATGATGTCGGATTTTAACTCTAGCATTTTCTTGGAAAAGATTGACCATTGGGTCGGCGTTACTCCAGCTCTTCGTTTGACAACGCCTGATACCTGAGCCGCCCTTGGATTTTTGTTCATTAGCTACCGTTAATAGGAATCACGTGGACGACCGAACTCACTTTCGATTTCTAGCATATTTTCAGTGTCCCTGATCTTTGGTTCGCTTAACCATCTAGGCAATGCTTTAAATAACGCGAATTAATCATGTTTACGCAGCTCTGGAGTTTCTGGACATTTCGAGGTATACGCCAGGAAGCCAGGAACCACGTGGTCGAAGAAGCGGCCTGAGAGTGTCATCCTTTCTGGTCAACATTCTCAGCACTCTTGTAAGATCGCTAAGCTAATCATTATCTTCTGCTCAGTTGTGGTGACAATTTGATCATCATGTTGATTTTTCAACAGTTGAAAGTAGCTAAAATATTTTTAAAAAATTCTTTCGTTGGGCGTGAAAAGTTTAAGAAAAACTGCGTTTTTAAGAACACTGTTTTCTCCATTTTCAGTCGATACTGCTTGCGTCACACGTGCTGTCGAAATTGTTCAGGCTTAATTACCCTTTGCATTTGGTGTAATAACAGCGATATCATCACCGAATGAAGAATATTTCTCTACTGACGAGTATCTCTCATGTTATCTCATTCCTAATTCCGTGTAGCGTCCTCAAGAGTGGTTGTAGACGATCTTGGTTAACTTTGGCTTTGTCGTCGCAACGTTTACTCATAGTATAAAAAAAAAACTTGACTGTTGAGTATAGGCACGCTGGATATCCGGAGCCTCCTATGTGATGTGCCAGTTCATTTGAACGGCTCTCGTAGATGAATAAAACTGGAACGGAGAGGTTCCGTGGACAAGTGGTACTTCACAGAAGTTTCATGCCTTGTGTACGTGATCCCCAATGCAAAGCTCATTCAGGAGCTGCACTCATTATCACGGATGTTTCTAATCCAATTTTCTATCAATAGTTTTGGATTCCAGTGAAAAGAATGAGCAATATATTCTTAATTCTTGTGGTTCTTCTACAACAATAGTGCTCTTTTAATTTTCTCTTGAGGAAGTTTCTTGATATCGGAAAGGAACAATGTGCAGTACTGAATCACTGTGTTACTGAAGACTAACGGTACAGATAATCGAGTGTTATCCGGATCGGATGGTGTACTATTCTCCATCTACTAGAGATTTGTTGGATGTGGGGAGCAAAAACTACGGAGATCATACTCTCCGACATGGCACGAAGGCAGAAGTAGGGTGTTAATGAATGGCGATCACCTTCATCTTATGATTAACGAAGTTAAAGATAGACCAGTGTATGCTATCTTCATTCTAATATTCTTTATCTCGCATTGCTTTTCAAGTATCCTTAAGTTCATTTATTTATTTATGATCTTATAAACTGATCTTCTTTAGCTGCTGTGAGGTTGGTATAGGTCTTCGTTGTCGTTGTTGTTGTTGTTGGTCGATGGCTCCTGAGGAAGGCGAAATCGCTCCTGAGGAAGGCGAAATCGCCGAAACGTCAGCCATCGACCAACAACAACAACAACGACAACGAAGACCTATACCAACCTCACAGCAGCTAAAGAAGATCAGTTTATAAGATCATAAATAAATAAATAATATATTATCTACATATGCCGAGGTTTATAGAAAGTCGGTCTTTTGAGTTATCCTTAAGTTCGTATTTCATCGAATGTATGTAGGGCTTGCTGCTATTCGTGTGACTGTAGTCCGACTCATGAGCTCTGAAGATTCTGGGCATGGCTACTTTTTGTGATTTCAAGCACACGAATTTTTAGCAACATGGTAGTGTTAGAGTAGCCGGTCACACTATCTGTGTCGATTGTACTAATGTCCTAAAGGTTTGCTAAGTTAAGGGTTATTTCAAAATTTTAATACTTTCTAGGCCTTCGTTTCTTTAATTTCTTGGGCTTCCTCTCTCTTTTTTTTACGGAAAAAAGTATTGTAGTTTGATAGCTTGTGCAACTTCGAACCAAAGCGACATTAATTTAACAAAATGTTCGATTTACTGCGATATAAGTTCTTTCGTTGTGGTACCCGTCAATGAAATTCTCTTGGCCTCAAACGCATCTGAACTTTGCAATTTTTTAAATCATTAAGCTGACTCGATGCTGCTACAAAGACTTTTATTCGGCTAACGTTTAGCCGCACTCACTTTCTTCAGATCTACTTTGGAGTCCACCTGAATCTTTCTGCATATCATGAGAAGTATAAAGCTGTTTTAATACACCCCAGTTCCCCATCGGAAAACTGGGGGTGGCCCGTGAACCCCGATTGTGAGTTCGTGGAAACAAGAATTATGCATCCAAGTGCTAAACAACGGCAGTTCAAGATATCAGTGTTTGTTTGCGACGTTTTTCCTAGAAATTGTCACAAAAAGCCATTGATTTCGTTTTGAAGTGAAGAATGTTTTCATGAGAATTGAATTCTAAATGAAGACTGAAGAGCAATTTCAGAACATGACTGTCATGAGATATCTTCGTCCATAGTGAGTTTTAACACGTTATTTTTAGCTTTTTTTTTAAAAGTTTATCCTTTCTAAGTACTCGTATATCCAGTGATTTTTTCTACAAAGGTTCTATACACTTATTTTCTGCTTGCGTTCTGAAATCCATAACGATTTTTTTTTTTGAGGAGGAAGGGAGATCCGTGGGAGGAGGATGAAGTAGAAATCTAGTTGTTAACGTTCCTAGAACGATTAGTCTATGAGTAAAACATGTTATTGGTGTCATTGTAGATGTTGCTACTCTAACCATGCCGAATTTAGTTTCCTCGTTGTACTGATCACCTTTGTGTTGGTCACTTGTGGCACCTTTCCTACCAAAGACGCTGAATATCGCAGATTGTTGCAAGGTTTGTACTGGTACTGCATTTTTTATTCTTTTCATTTACATTATTCGACATCACATATTGTGCTAATCCTCGTAATTTCTTTATTCGATTCGTTCACTCGCAACAATCTTCTACCACAGGTCTTTGTATTTCTATGTGGGTCAGGCTGCAGCTTCTGGATTTCGATCGTGTTCATGAATGTAGTTAAATGATCTTCGAACAGATTCTTCTTTGGATACCGTTACTGTTGTGCTAGGGCGTTCCCAGATCCTCATCACAGGTAGTCGCTAGATTCGGTGGATAGGGTGAAGCTCTTCAGTAAGAAATGCACTAATGTTCGAAACCCCAGAAGGAACGGAGGCTTGGTTTGATCTGCACAGGTTCAAATTATGGCCCTTCTCTTCTCGGACGGCATCTATAATTTTTTTTATCTTTAGAAATATCCACTTTTTATCAAATTGTTTCCTTCCTTTCCTTTAACAAAAGGGTATAGTGTAAAACCTCTAAAGGATAAAGCTCTCGGCGTATTCTTAGTTTAAAGGGGTAAAAGGACAAAACTCTGCGTTGATCAATCCCTGAAGGATGCGCCATGCATTCGACTTCATGAACCATCGTTGGAGGTGATTGAATGCATATCTGGCCTTTAATCGCGGTAGCCTACCGATTTATCGAGCCAGTGCTGCGACCCTCCCAGACAAGTGTGGTGCCAATTTGCCGATCCCGGAGAGATGGAAGGCTTGGTGCGCCATGGGCGCGGGTATCGATTCCACGTGTGTGTCGCAGTGGCGCCTCTAACCACCAATATCTTGTAATGAAGCCAAATAAAGTTCCCTCTTTCTATGGCTGCTTTCGCAAATTTTTGACGTTCTCTCTTATGAATAAAGACTTCTGAAGCACTGAACTAATGGTTTCCTTTGCCATGTGCGTGTACGTTGACAAATGCTGAATTTCAGAGATTGTCGACGGCGCCGACACGCCATATGGCTTCTTCTCAATGGACACCTTTCCGAACCGCATGCTGAACTCAAGAAAAAGGACCTGGTAGAAAACCGAAGAAGCCAACGTTGTTTTTATTTATGTCCATGGTCATTGTAATTCAGTGGATCTTTTCCACAGCAGAAAATGTGCTTTTTTTCTGCTTCTCTTTGCTAAAAACACTGAATAAAGTGGAATCTTCCAAGCATTTATAATCTCTTGCCTAGTTGGATCTGCGATGTGAATACCATAAGCTTGCTTGTTGTAGAGAAAAAAAAAACGTTTTCCATGACATAACAACTTACTGAGCCGTTTTCTTGATTGTTTTTGTGAGAAAGGCCTAATAATAGAAGGGCAAACGAAAAGGAATCGAAATCTCCATTACTTAAGAGTTCTAACCGTATTCTTAAATAGTGCTTCACTTCAGCAATGTTGATTTTCTTTAAATTATAGAATTCTTTTACGAAAGCCTCTATGAAAAGTCAGCCTTTCTCGGGATTCTCCTTAAAGTAAAACTCTATAAATGTTCTTTCGAACGAATGTTTACGTTGACGGAACGCTTTTAATCCAGTTGCTGGTTGGCGGGAATGTGGGTAAGACATCTAAAGAAGCAATTGTTTTTTTAGTCAAGCCTTGGAAAAGACATCAAATACAGCATGGCAGTCCTATCAGTTAGAAAGTGGATCCAGTCTAGGTAAAAGCTCTTCGAAGGATTTGGTACACTTAAGAGGAAAAATCTACCAGATTGTAGTGCGAGGAAAAATTATTTCGATGCCTATACTGTAGGGCAGAGCTAAAAGTTGTTTCAACGTCTAAAACAGAGCTGGGCTAGATTTTCTTAGGTGCATCATGGAATGAGCTTCAGCTAGCAAACAGTTTGATGGCCGTCGCCGTCTACGTGATCCAAGCCATTCATGAATACTATGTTCCAAACATTGGTAATGACAACAAATGTGGTATTGTATTACTATCAACTGAATCTTGATCCATTTTGTTTAACTGTTTATGTAGATATGCTTAAACTGTTGAGCTTACACAAGGTTGATTAACAAATTTTATTTGGCCAACGTTTCGACGTCTTTGTCTTCATCAGAACAGATGGTCCGAGTCTATGCTCACAGTCCTTCGTACTCTCGATTTGTTGTCTAAGTCGTCGTAATGAATCAAATCTTCTTCAATGGAACACCGCTCAAAGAAGCAATCTGACCAGGTGATGCTCTTTTATGCAGGTGATTGCTGTTGTTGTGACTGTCCGGTGATCTGTTTTATGTAGTTTTTATTAGGCTAGCTGGAAAGGCGATCATTCATTAAGAGTCTATAGCATAAATGTGGAAAATTGTGATTTTCATGAAACGTCTTCTAACTATCATTTCAAATCGATACCATAAAAGTTAATGCTCTGCTTCAAGTAACATTTAGAATGCTTTACATTGTACGAATTCAACAATGATAAGCTGTTTCCTGTGAAGGAAAGATTTCTACCATTTCTCTGAGCAGTTCATGAAAATGTAAACCTCATATAGCTGGTCTATGCCACCCGTTCCTCAGTTTGACGTTGAAGACCTTCAACAAGCGCCACGAGTGGCATCATTTGTTTAACTAATTGCCATCGTGAAGAATTCTAACCTTCTGATAGGTAGTATCCCTTTGATGAGCCAAACATTTCGTGAGAATAACAACTCATTTCGAGCAATTGCTCCAAGAACGGAATTGTCCAGCAAAACTGATCTTCGATATTTTTTCGGCTGGAGGTCAGGAACGCTGATACTGGTGAGCCAGGCTTCTCCTTCTCACTAGTTCAGTTGCGAGTTTTCTAGAGTGAACTTTTCGGTGACATATTCATCAATGCACGCAACACTCTCATGCTTTTTTTCTTCCTTCATTTGTGTTCGCATTACTCCTCAATTATCGAGGGCCATGTTAAGGCAAAAATAAAAGTGGAAATATTTGAAGCTGTGAAGAGTACCCAAGCCATTGCCTTCTTCGCTACATTATCCATGGTCTTGTAAAAATGCTGAAATAATTGCAAAACTCCGAACAACTGGTGTCTGCGGTCTGGACCGAACATGCTGTAACCCTTTTCGGGAGCTAACGCGTTCACCACTACACCATCCTATTTCCTAGTTTCGTCTTCCACTCAGCCTTGTTATTGTCTTATAGGTGCTATCAAAAGTCATCCGTCTACGGGATTCATCTAGGGAGCACAAGTCGGCACATTGGACCGACTTAAGCTGAAGCTGTGGTATAAAGCACAATGTCGTCACTTTTGATTTATTGCCTACTCTTTTTTAATGACAAGGTGTTACGTAAAATATAATCATAAGAGAGTAGATGAAAAGTGACGACATTGTGATTCTTGTCCAGTACTAGTTAGAATTCAAAAGAACGACTGTCGATTAACTTCGGGCTTAATTAACCTATATAATCTTACAAACTCTCTGTTTTCAAGCTGAGACGTGGTTCCTACCACGTATTTTGAAATTAGGTGTCTAATACAACGACTTCACCTTTTTCAAAACCTAGACGTATGCATCCACATCTTTATTATTCTGCGAATACTCTATGGTAACACTCCCAGGACTGAGTTCCTACTAACCTTAGTACTAGTCAATAGTTTACTACCCTCTTGAAGGGCAGGAACGATGTTCTTTTTACACTTTTTCCCATAATCGCTGATGTTTCGAAGAATTTTCTTTTGTTCAAATCCTGGAAAGGTCAAGTGGATTGCAGTCTGGTCAGCTAAAAACTTTCAGAACCTCAGAAGAAGAAACTCAACAGTTAGGTCTCAATCGCATAATTAAACACCTTTTTTTCAAAAGCCCTCACTGTCTTTTTTTTTCTTTTAAGTCTTTCAAATATTCACTAAAAGAAACCGTACAGCGTTTTCACGTAGTGGGTGGGTAGTGTTTCTTTCTAACGTTAAAAAATCAACTCTGAATATCGTGAGATATCAAGTGTGATCACAAGACCCTCTGTCTGCTGTTTATTTTTGGATCCTCGGAATTTATCCAGAATGGTCCCCAAGTTCCTTGCTTCATAATTTTGTAATCCTGTGCAAGGATGGTGAAATTTAATTCAAAATCTTTTCCTTTATGTCACTATGTGCGCATAGCAGAGTATTTGTCTTAAGTTTAAATTTGCCGAAGAGGTGTTCTGTCCATGCACGGACGCAGACTGGTTAACCCATTTCGTCAATGTACTCGTACCCACACGCTTTACCAGAGATCAGATAATCTGTTCACGAACTCGTGCAATCACTGTTTCTATCACTAAGGCATATTCTGTGATTCTGCGTTGTGCATAGACGGTCGAGGCTCTTAATAACAATGACGAAGAACACAACCAGCTGTTCCGAAATCTTCACGATGGCGCCCTGAAAACTTAAACTTCGAAAGTCACCCAGAGACGTCTGTCTCCGAAAACAGTTGAGCTGATGCGTCAGCGTGGAATTGCACGAGCTACAGGCAACCAATAACTCACATTTGAACTTGAAAAACAATGCAGACAGACAGTAAAAGAAGATCATAAACAGAGAAGAGCAGCGGTTACAGTCGAAGCTAAAGAAGCCAGGAAAAACACTTGAAAGAGCCATAGAAACATAGCCAATTACAAAACTACGATGAATTTACTTCGGTGCCAAGATCGAGCAGTTACAGCTTTCAAAAAAGCAAAAATTCATTCGCAATTACTACTCGGTTCTTTTCAACAGCCATATCCTCCTTTCTTATATGAAATAAGGGAGGATGGATTTGCCGTTCTCTTCTCCTTTCCGAAATCCGATATGCTGCTTCGTCGATTTAACGAGCGAACAACACCAAGTTCGGAGAGGACAAGATCTGAATAATTGAAGTTCTTATAAACACGGTATCTCGGCTGTTCATACGGTACCTGTCAAAATGTAAAGTTTCAGACCATCAAAACCGTGCTATTGTTAAAAAAGGGTGACCTCCACAATGTGGGCAATTTTTGTCTGCCTTCTAGAAACTATTCACTTAAGCTGATCTAAAAACGATTGATAGAAAACTGGACAAAGGATAGGAATGTTAACAAGCAGCAATTCGAAAAGGATTCAGTACGATGAACTATATCCATGCCGTAACAAGACATAATGAGGTATCACGAGAGATGTCGTCACTTTTGATTTATTGCCTACTCTTTTTTAATGACAAGGTGTTACGTAAAATATAATCATAAGAGAGTAGATGAAAAGTGACGACATTGTGATTCTTGTCCAGTACTAGTTAGAATTCAAAAGAACGACTGTCGATTAACTTCGGGCTTAATTAACCTATATAATCTTACAAACTCTCTGTTTTCAAGCTGAGACGTGGTTCCTACCACGTATTTTGAAATTAGGTGTCTAATACAACGACTTCACCTTTTTCAAAACCTAGACGTATGCATCCACATCTTTATTATTCTGCGAATACTCTATGGTAACACTCCCAGGACTGAGTTCCTACTAACCTTAGTACTAGTCAATAGTTTACTACCCTCTTGAAGGGCAGGAACGATGTTCTTTTTACACTTTTTCCCATAATCGCTGATGTTTCGAAGAATTTTCTTTTGTTCAAATCCTGGAAAGGTCAAGTGGATTGCAGTCTGGTCAGCTAAAAACTTTCAGAACCTCAGAAGAAGAAACTCAACAGTTAGGTCTCAATCGCATAATTAAACACCTTTTTTTCAAAAGCCCTCACTGTCTTTTTTTTTCTTTTAAGTCTTTCAAATATTCACTAAAAGAAACCGTACAGCGTTTTCACGTAGTGGGTGGGTAGTGTTTCTTTCTAACGTTAAAAAATCAACTCTGAATATCGTGAGATATCAAGTGTGATCACAAGACCCTCTGTCTGCTGTTTATTTTTGGATCCTCGGAATTTATCCAGAATGGTCCCCAAGTTCCTTGCTTCATAATTTTGTAATCCTGTGCAAGGATGGTGAAATTTAATTCAAAATCTTTTCCTTTATGTCACTATGTGCGCATAGCAGAGTATTTGTCTTAAGTTTAAATTTGCCGAAGAGGTGTTCTGTCCATGCACGGACGCAGACTGGTTAACCCATTTCGTCAATGTACTCGTACCCACACGCTTTACCAGAGATCAGATAATCTGTTCACGAACTCGTGCAATCACTGTTTCTATCACTAAGGCATATTCTGTGATTCTGCGTTGTGCATAGACGGTCGAGGCTCTTAATAACAATGACGAAGAACACAACCAGCTGTTCCGAAATCTTCACGATGGCGCCCTGAAAACTTAAACTTCGAAAGTCACCAAGAGACGTCTGTCTCCGAAAACAGTTGAGCTGATGCGTCAGCGTGGAATTGCACGAGCTACAGGCAACCAATAACTCACATATGAACTTGAAAAACAATGCAGACAGACAGTAAAAGAAGATCATAAACAGAGAAGAGCAGCGGTTACAGTCGAAGCTAAAGAAGCCAGGAAAAACACTTGAAAGAGCCATAGAAACATAGCCAATTACAAAACTACGATGAATTTACTTCGGTGCCAAGATCGAGCAGTTACAGCTTTCAAAAAAGCAAAAATTCATTCGCAATTACTACTCGGTTCTTTTCAACAGCCATATCCTCCTTTCTTATATGAAATAAGGGAGGATGGATTTGCCGTTCTCTTCTCCTTTCCGAAATCCGATATGCTGCTTCGTCGATTTAACGAGCGAACAACACCAAGTTCGGAGAGGACAAGATCTGAATAATTGAAGTTCTTATAAACACGGTATCTCGGCTGTTCATACGGTACCTGTCAAAATGTAAAGTTTCAGACCATCAAAACCGTGCTATTGTTAAAAAAGGGTGACCTCCACAATGTGGGCAATTTTTGTCTGCCTTCTAGAAACTATTCACTTAAGCTGATCTAAAAACGATTGATAGAAAACTGGACAAAGGATAGGAATGTTAACAAGCAGCAATTCGAAAAGGATTCAGTACGATGAACTATATCCATGCCGTAACACGACATAATGAGGTATCACGAGGGTACGAGAAACCGCGCTGTCTAACTTCCATCGATTTAAGTAAAGCACTTTAACTCAGTGCTAACTTTTTTATTTGCTACCTACTACAATTTTTCAAGGCAGGATATTATGTGTGATACATGAACTTGGTAACTTCGCCGTACGATGAACTATATCCATGCCGTAACAAGACATAATGAGGTATCACGAGAGTACGAGAAACCGCGCTGTCTAACTTTCATCGATTTAAGTAAAGCACTTTAACTCAGTGCTAACTTTTTTATTTGCTACCTACTACAATTTTTCAAGGCAGGTGTTATGTGGAGTGCAACCACAACGATGATGAGATAATTGCGAAACTTGGACTCCAGGCTAGGTAGAACTGCGATTACCCTTCACAACCAAAATATCACCATTCGACAGCGATACTAATGTCGACGTTAAAAGCGGGGTTAGGCAAGGTTATACCATGTCGTCTAAATTATTTATCGCCGTCGTTAAGAACAGCATACGAACATTGGAATGAGATAACACGGAAGTGAAAGTCGGTGGTCAACAATTACACCACCTTTGACATGCTGATGGCATCGTTCTTATGATACCAAGCATTAGCCAGCAGGAACTAATGCTTGTCGCATTTGACAACGTCTGTGGAAAGAATGGTTTTGACTAAATCTTACAAAGGCGATGTTTACAAAAATTGGATTGATTTCATATGTCCCATTCACGGTCAACACAATAAATGTCTCTGAATGCTGCAGCTACATCTACCAAGGTCGAGAAGTAAACAAAATTAACGAACTACGTCTAGAGTGGGACAGGAGGAAACGAACGGCTTGGGTGGCTAGCAACATGTCGAAGATGTAGTGAAAAGAAGAAAAACACTTGCTTCCATGCCCACTTTCACGACCCTATCATTCTTGCTGCCTTGGCTAGCAGATCAGAAGCCTGGTTGCTATGCTGGCAGGGTGAGGTCAGCGCTATCGCACAAGCACACGAAAATACTATTCTAAAGGTGTCCTGTATCATGCTAGGAAAGGAAGGATTCGAGATCCCGACCTGTGTTAGGGTTCAAAAGTCGGGGGCGCTGTACTACACGCCAAAGTGTAGGAATGAGGTGGGCAGGACACAAAGTGTCGATGAACGGTGACTGATTTTATAACTTACTTACTTGGACACTTGGACAATACGTCTTCACGGGTTGTGCGGACCCCAGCACATTTGCTATTCGTTGCATTCTCTCGCAATAGTAGTGCACGGTGGTGGTCTTGTTCGAGCATGGTATCGCTTGCGAGTCTTATACCATGATCTGTAAAACAACTGCAGCTGTGGGTACAGCTGAATAACTTTGTTTACGAGCACGTCCGCCCAACGTGTAGGTGGTCGTCCAAGGGGGCGTTCGCATTCTCTTGTAATCCACTCTACTGTTCTTTTCGTCAATCTGTCGTCTGTTCTTCTCATTATGTGACCGGCTCATCCATGTTTCGCTATCGATGTATATTGTCCTGGATCTCGAAGATGAGACAGATTTCGAAGGCCAGAGCTTCGAATTCCGGCTAAATGTTGAAAGCGCTGGTTATATTTCAGAAGACATCGCTCAAGCGCTCTGTGAGCAGTGCGAAAAATCCTTGACGTTGTTGAAGTATCAAGCCACATCTCTGCACCATAACAGAGCGCCAGGAGGACCGTAGAATCAAAGAGATAAGTGCGGACTTTCGGGTTCTTTAGTTCGTTGGTGGCTTCTTTGAAAGACATGAATGCGGCCTAAGCTGCTCTCCTTCTTCTATCTAGTTCTTCCTTCATTTTATAACACCAGTTAGTAACTCGAATCCTGTAGACGTCAAACGCACTGTAGATAGATTATTTACCCGACGATCGGAATGCTTCAGGAAAATCCTAGAGGAGACACATGACGCAGAACGACTCCCTAGCTAGGAGAACCGGCTGGGCTACTCTTGCGCACTATAGGAAGAAATCGCGTACTCGAGCTACTCAATGTACTTAAAGTCGAGAAGTGATGCAGATGATAAACCACCGCTTAACAAAAAGCCTTTCATGTCGTGTATTGTGTGTAAGTTCACTTCGTTGTGGTGTAGCAAACAATGTATTTCTTGATTGAGAATGTAGCACAATGCTGCTAAGAACTTTGTCGTGTTTCAGCAGCTTTCCTTCCAATGCTGAATAATTCTGGTTGTGACAAATCGTTGCGTGATTTACTATCTCAAGTTGATTCGACTGGCCTCCTGTTACAATGTTTTTAGTGCTTACTTACCACAACATTTTACTGATTCGTCCATATTGGTGGAACTAACTGCTTTGGATAGTCTACAAGATTCATCGCGGCTTCGAAGAAGTCTCATTTGCCGACTTAATGGGCCAAGATTTTTAACAACTTTAATCCTTAAGAGATAAAACAGGTTTTTTAAAACTCCCATCCTTTTGCTCGGAGAGCAGATTAATACATGGGCGAAGACCGTGCTTTTGTCAGGTCATTGAATCAGCCTGAGGTAAAGCGCTGAGTCATTCGTGATGACAAGACACTATTCCTTGCGGTTCAATTTTGGATTTTTGGAGCTAATCTAAAACGCTTCAAGAGTTTTACGCACTGATGTTTCGATTCCTGTGCGAGGATCGTACATCATTTTTACTTCAAAAACTTCCCGTTATGTGTCTGTGTCCTATGAGCGCCTCTTGGAGTGTTCGGTTACATTGTCTGGTTCTAAAGCTGTTCCTCTTTTCATGCTTTCTGTCTCAACTCGAACCTCCGACGGATGAATTGCAAATGGTGTTTCTCCAGCGAGAATATTAGGGCCCGGAACAGGGATTGTGGAACGGAAAAGGTTGGTGTAAAACGTTTCTGCTATTAATTCTACATCATGACGAAAAGTTTTGGCGATCGCATCTTCGTTCATCAGGACTAACTGCAGAACATTATAATCACACAAATCTCGACGGCATTTTTTCAGACTGCTTCGTTTCTCTGCTGTTTCTAGTAGTTTCTTCTGCTTGTACCGTTGTAGATCTTCCTGCAAAGCTCTTCTGCAGCTGGCATCTATTATTAGCCACGTTAAACGTGTTGCACACTTCGTTGTGGTGTAGCAAACAATGTATTTCTTGATTGAGAATGTAGCACAATGCTGCTAAGAACTTTGTCGTGTTTCAGCAGCTTTCCTTCCAATGCTGAATAATTCTGGTTGTGACAAATCGTTGCGTGATTTACTATCTCAAGTTGATTCGACTGGCCTCCTGTTACAATGTTTTTAGTGCTTACTTACCACAACATTTTACTGATTCGTCCATATTGGTGGAACTAACTGCTTTGGATAGTCTACAAGATTCATCGCGGCTTCGAAGAAGTCTCATTTGCCGACTTAATGGGCCAAGATTTTTAACAACTTTAATCCTTAAGAGATAAAACAGGTTTTTTAAAACTCCCATCCTTTTGCTCGGAGAGCAGATTAATACATGGGCGAAGACCGTGCTTTTGTCAGGTCATTGAATCAGCCTGAGGTAAAGCGCTGAGTCATTCGTGATGACAAGACACTATTCCTTGCGGTTCAATTTTGGATTTTTGGAGCTAATCTAAAACGCTTCAAGAGTTTTACGCACTGATGTTTCGATTCCTGTGCGAGGATCGTACATCATTTTTACTTCAAAAACTTCCCGTTATGTGTCTGTGTCCTATGAGCGCCTCTTGGAGTGTTCGGTTTCAATTTAAATTTACCGACTAGGTAATTCTTCGTATTCTTGTTGAGCAAACTCGAGGTGTTATCTTTATTCTTTATTCACGAATAAGCTGACGTTTCGGCGGACTTCGCCTTCCTCAGAGCCTCGAATGGTCAAATATACAGCAGCAGCTTATTCGTGAATAAAGAATAAAAATAACACCTGGCGTTTGCTCAACAAGAATACGAAGAATTACTGACTAAAACCATTCTCCCACTAAGCGAACCTCTCTAAAGGGCAAACTTCTCAGGAAAGTTAAAAAAAAGTTACAAATTGTTTTGAAACAAATGTATCATAAAAATCTGGTTCACTATTTTCGGCGTTTTTCAATTGTTTTTGTTTTGCTTATTACGGCGTCCTATTTGTTCTATACGTTCTTTGGTGTTCACCACAATGGGATTCGTGTAAGCGTACGAGTGGTGGTTTTGCTTTGCTCTAGGATGTTGTGCCTTCAGGCTTCCTGTGACGCATTCGTAGAGACGTGTCCTGAAACGCTGAAGACGAATTTATTCACACATATATCGTAAGTTTCGTATACTCAAGTACTATCCAACAATATCCATCAAGAAATGCAAGAAATCAAAGACTAAGATTAGTTGCAAAACGAGGGATAGCTAATCCTATCAGTTAATGCGTGCAATGAATTTGTTACTGAATGCAACTCTAATGCTAAGAAATGTAGAGCTCATAAACCAATCTGAAAGTGGCCGAATGTGTTAAGAATTTGAGAGGAAAACTCGGGATATCTTCTCTAAACACTGGTGTGGAATATACCCATAGTGGTGCTGAGATATTTGTAAAATTCCAAACCGCAGGTGTCTGTGGCGGCCAAGTGGCAGTCATAAAAGAATGCTTGGGCTGCTCAATCTCCAGATGGTCCGGAAAGTACTACGCTCAAATAAGAGGATTAGCAATGGAACAGCGACTGGCACCAAGTCTCGTCATAGCGTTCATTTTTAAGGTAGAAGCACCAGTGATCGATCTCGGGTCGCTACTGTAGATATGTTTCGAGTTGTTGAATGAACGGTCAGAGTATACCAAACACCCGAAAAAAATCGAAAGAAAAACTGGCTTCCAATCCTTAACCTCCAAATTAACCTGTCGGAAAATGGCCAAACACCAGAGAAAAATCGAAGGAAAAACTGGCTTCCATTCCTGAACGTGCAAATTAACCTGTCGGAAAATGGCTACATTACGAAGTGGTACCGAAAGCCAAGTAGTAAAAACATCTTGGATCATTACCGCTCCTCTCACCCCTCTCACACGAAAAGGGCGCTTGTAAGAAACATGTTTCGAACAGCAACCAACGTGTGCACGAAAATACGGCAGAGAGAGGAGTCCCGGAACTTGACACGGCAAATAACCTTTTTTAATGGCTACGAAACTGTAGCTCGGGATAGGTATAGGGAAAACGCTAGACCTCCAAACGACATCTCTAGCGATAAAAAGGTCTCGCTTTTCCTATTCTTCATCTCAAATGATGTAAGCGCAACTATAATACGCTGCCTAAGAAGGGCGGGTCCAGAGAATTCGGCAAACGTAGTTGAAATGCCGCCGAGTAATCTTAAGCGCCGGTTAGTTCGTAACCGCCTATATGACCGTCTATGTGCAACGCAAAATTGCATAATTTGCCCTAATGGTAGAGAGGGTGATTGCATGAGCACGGGTACAGTTTATCTGATCTCCGATAAGGCTTGCGGAGACGAATAGATTGGCGAAACGAGCAGACCCCTCTGTGTCCGCATAAAAGAACACCTAGTTGGCAAAAGTAAACCAAATACCACAAGGGGCAAGCATAGGACTCACAGACATAAGCGGGAAGACTGAAGTACGTGTCGCGATCCCCGCACAGGAGTCGAGAACATAAGCGCGGAAGCGCGCAAAACACTCGAGGCGTTCTGGATTAATTCCAGAAACCCGAAAATGAACCGCAGGGAAGAATGCCTCGTTATCACGCGTGATATTGTATTGGGCAGTATATAAGTCTGTTATTCTGGTGGGAGGGGCACATTACGCTTCCATGTGAATTCCGTGCGTTTGGTCTCCACGCGACATACCCAGTGGAAGCCTCATAGAAGGCGGTGAGTGTGCAAAGCTGTGTTCATTGTGATTGAAATCTTGGTTTATCGTTTTCTTTGTTTGGTTACGGAGGTGTTTAGCCGAATAGATTGCTGTCAACTTGATCTTTCCAGGCTCTGAGGAAGTCGAAGTCCGCCGAAACGTTAGCTTATTCGTGAATAAAGAATAAAAATAACACCTCGCGTTTGCTCAACAAGAATACGAAGGATTATCGACTAAGTGTTCTTTTAGGCTAACGCAGAGCATCTACCCGTTCCGCCAACGTATTCGCACCCACATGCTTTGCAAGAGATTAGGTACACTGTACCCGAACTCATGGCATCACCGTCACTATCGTTAGTGCAAATTATGTAGTTTTTCCTTGTACACAGACGGTCATATAGGCTGTTACGAACTAGCTGCCGTCTTAGAGCGTCCGGTGGTGTTTCCATCACTCTTACCGAATTCTCTAGACTAGCCCTCCTTATGGAACGTTTTATAACCGAACTTATTTTTGTTTGAAATAAGTGCCAAGGTGAGCGGAGCTTCGTTCTCGCATGATTTATCGCTCCGTGGCGTAATTTTCCTCTACGCTTATGACGGCAGCTACAGTTTCGTGACCATTAGAAATGGCTATTTGCCGCACCGTTTTCGAGGATCCTTCCTTCTGCTCTCTACCTATGCACTAGCTGGAGGCGAGTCGAAACCTATTCCCTATAAGCTCCCTTTCGGTGTGTGAGGGGTGAGAGGAGAGGTAATAAACCACTATGTTTTCGCTACTTGGCTTTCGGTACCATTTTGTAATGTAACAGCTTTCGTATGGATTAATTTGGTCATTCAAAAATCATTTTCAAGGTGGTTTTTTCATTGTAAATGAACTTCAAGTTCACCTTGGTGTATTTCTGGGTTGAGAATCTAGCACGAGATTGGTACGAAATTTGTTCAATTTCAAAGGTTCTCGTTCCGATGCTGATTAATTGTAGTTGAGAGAAATCAATCAGTACTTGTATTCGAGTGGCTTCTTAATACAATATTTTCATGCTTCGAAATATGAATATTCATTATATTCACCATCAGCATCGTGTATAAAAGGGCACCACTGAATGAGTGTGCCTCATTCGAGGAGACGGACAGCTGAAGAAGACCTGACTCGACACGAAGGCGAAGCCGCCACATCGAGACGAAAGAAAAGCGTGGACCATCGACTCGGATCATCGGCTCTGATGAAGACGAAGACGTCGAAACGTTAGCCGATAATAAATCTTATTATCAACCTCGTGTAAGCTCATCAAACAAAGAATACGTATTGATTAAGCACACCGAGGTTCAAGGAAAGTCGGTTTCGAAGCATTAATTTGGTCATTCAAAAATCATTTTCAAGGTGGTTTTTTCATTGTAAATGAACTTCAAGTTCACCTTGGTGTATTTCTGGGTTGAGAATCTAGCACGAGATTGGTACGAAATTTGTTCAATTTTAAAGGTTCTCGTTCCGATGCTGATTAATTGTAGATGAGAAAAATCAATCAGTACTTGTATTCGAGTGGCTTCTTAATACAATATTTTAAGTACTTGATTACTTGCATTTAGCCTTTTATTGAATGTCCATGTCGCAAGAAGAAATAACTGCTTCAGACAGTCCAATCTATTTCAATGGGGCTTTGAAGAAGTCGAAGTTCCCGACTTAATAGCAGTAATTAAAAAATTTATCCTCGTCCCTTAAGCTCATTGACTATCTTGGTGGAATCGTTTTTTTTTTATTTGCCTTGTGTGGCCTACAATTCGGGCCAAATTCTAGTCTACTATATTATTATAGCCTATAAATTATAATCTTTTATGTAATAAATCGAAAAACCGACGACGTTTGCTTAAGCTTGACATTAATAATAAACTTCTATTATCTCACTGACCCTCCTTGATGAGCTGAAACAGGTCTGTCATTGTGTATTCTTGCTTTTTTATCTTACATGTAAGAAATGCGTTGTAATCTCCAACGCCGAGTTTTCATTAAACCCGGTGTAGATAAAAATACTTCATTATTTTCTTGAGAAGCACACACGAGTTTATTACTACATACTATTTTCTAGGAACAACTGATTTCTCGATCAATTTCGCCTACTTCAGAAAATGGAAAGGTCAAGTTAACTACGACAAGTTAGCCGAGCACCTCCATAACCCCAACGGAAAAACAATAACATTTAGTGCTTCGAAACCGACTTTCCTTGAACCTCGGTGTGCTTGATCAATATGCATTTTTTGCCTCTATTTTAATAATAAATGCAGTGGCAAGGCTTGGTGCCAGTCGCTATTTCATTGCTAACCCTTTCATTTGGGCGAAATGCTTCCCGAAATATCCAAAGTTCGTGCTCTTTAGGCACACATTTAGGAGTAGCATAAGCTTCTCTGAATTGCGAAAAGCACATATTTTTGCTTCTCTTTTGTGTTGTATAAAGGGCGCGCTAATGGCTTACATTCCGAAGACATTCAACACCACTGTATAAAGAACGGTAAAGTTGAAGAACTCTATCACTAACGAGCTGGTAGAATCGGCGTTTCGTGGACAATCCAGCTGCACTCAGGTGCTCCCAGGATGGATTGAAGTGTGTTTCAAAAACTAGGTAAATACCAAAAATTAAAAAACATTTCATTTTATCACTTGGACCATTTAGTCGGCTAGTGATATGTCTAATGTTGAAAGGTAAATGTAACATAATCCTAAGCATTCTACCGTTTAACTACTCTTTACAAATTCTATTATCTATTGATAGGTTCAACCTATCAAATTAAATGTTTGCTTTTTAGTAGTACAGAACATTTCGTTTTCAGAGAATGACACTGCCCTTATGTACTCAGCATGAAATAGTAGACGAACTTCACGCAGATCGAAAAATTAATGTGAGATCCGACGCTGGGTCAAGTGTGATAATAAAACCTTCGTTTCTTTTATTCGGTTTTAGATTTTGATGCTTGTCTCTATTGCCTTAAAATTTCAGTTTTCAAGATCAGGTTTTAGCTTAAATTTTAGATAGCATAGTGGTCAGTGCTTTAGTCCATCATGAAGCAAGGTCTTAGTTTGATCTTCTACCAAGCGCTCTCCCTTTCCACGTGAGAACGCCTTAGCTCGGCTACCTCTAAGAGTGTAAGGAGAATGGACTCGATCTACATTCACTCATTCATAAAGGAAACGATTTTCTCAAGCAGTGGCCGAAACACCATACGAAATGTTCGAAGACCTTACTGGACGATGCATGCAAGGAAAGCGAATCGAATGTAATATTTTTATCAACCTCGTGTAAGCTCATCAAGGAAAAAATGAATAACATTTAGTGTTCAATTTTCACAGATGATCGGCTATGATGAAGACGAAGACGTCGAAACGTTAGCCGAAATAAACAAATTTATCAGCCTCGTGTAAGCTCAACTAATTGAAAGCCTAGTGTTCAATCGCGTTGGAGATAAGACAGCTTCTTCACAAATTCACCGTTTTTATGAGGTTTCCGTTGACTATTCCACATAGGGACCAATTACACAAGGTTCATATGAATAGGTGCTAAGGCATTGTTGCGCTGAAAATCCGCTCTGGTCTGTCCTTTTTATGCAACGTTTCATAGCCGTGCTTATTTCCTTGTGAGTGAGGCCTAAAATGAACAAATCCTATTTTTTCTAAACTTGTCATTTAAAAGCGTAGTCGTCTAAACACATCTCGAGGAGCTAATACTACTTCAAAGCCATTGCAAATAATTATTCCAACATCAAGTTCAGGAATTCTCCCTTTTGCTCTCTTTCTGTGAACATATTAATGGCTGTTTGGAACATATTTCTGGTAAGTTTCCTTTTTGTGTGTGACGGATGAGAGGACAGATAGTGAACTATTATGCTTCTGCTACTTCGCTTCTCAATGGGTGATGCAGCCGTTTTCTAATGGGTTAACATGAACGTTAAAGAATGGTGGCAGGCTTTTCGGCTTCTCTTCGGTAGACTTTACTCTGACTCTTCGCTCAACAACTGAAAAATTTTCTCCTGTTTCTTTTTGCTGATCAAATGACAAAACATTCATCTATATATCAAACGTATACGGATCTCTCTCATAGAGAGTAGCCAGCTACTTGCTAGGCAAAATGACCCGTACCCAGGTGGCGGATAGACGTTAATCGCAGATCAAAAGCGAACTCAGCTTCCCTGTGACACAGGCTGATCTGCGAGTTGATATACCTGTGTTTGCCACACCTATTTGACACATGACTTCTGTATCTACAAGGAGGCATTCATGTTTGCCAGTGTGGGTGTGTTCCCGTTGTGTGGAATGAATTCTACGACTCAGTTCAGCCAGAAGTCTTCAATCAAGTCACATGGAAGTATGTGGAAGGCAGCTCGGAGTCTCCAACAAACAAGCTCCTCTTTTAATCTAGGAGAGCATGCTACCCGTGATTTCACCCAGGTGCCATATTTAGAGCTCAGCAACCTATACTTGGGTATCAAGCGCTAAGCACAGTAGGATAAGTGGGCCTAATTCCTCTGATCCAAAAGAGTCCTGATGTGGCAGCGTTGAGTGGGAGGTGTACGGAGATGGTGCTGAAATCGCAGGACCGTTCCCGGCTGTCTATATCTCGACGTGCCCACCTTTTCGACTCCACGATTCTGCGCTGAATATGCGTCGGAAACCTGGTCAATACGCAGGCAGAATGAAAAAACACTCAGTGTTATAAAAAGCGCATTTGAAAGAGCAACGCTAGTAGTATATCGATTTACGCAAATGAGGAATAGGATTCGAGGCTTTGACTTATGTTAACGATCATAAATCGATGAATCGGTGATACAGGTAACAAGTGATATATATATATATATATTAGTCCATCATGAAGCAAGGTCTTAGTTTGATCTTCTACCAAGCGCTCTCCCTTTCCACGTGAGAACGCCTTAGCTCGGCTACCTCTAAGAGTGTAAGGAGAATGGACTCGATCTACATTCACTCATTCATAAAGGAAACGATTTTCTCAAGCAGTGGCCGAAACACCATACGAAATGTTCGAAGACCTTACTGGACGATGCATGCAAGGAAAGCGAATCGAATGCAAGAAGTGCAGGAATCCGCGAGGTAAATGTGACGACGGGTCACACAAATAAATAAATAATGTAGCCCTCTTGTTCTCTTTCCGTTCTGCCTTCAGAGTGTTGGTTGGCATATCCACATGGCTCGAATGTCAATAACTGCGTAGCGTTTACTTCTTCATAATTATCACTATTATTATCTTCCCTTCAATGAATTACCTCAATTCTCCATTAACCTATAGCAATCACCTGCTCTCCGTTAATAGAGCGTTTTCGATTCTTAAACGGAAATGGCTATGACAATGATCAAGCAAAATAATTTACCAGATATGTGCAGAGCACAGATCTTGAGATCTTATGATACCTCGCTTAAAATAAAATCAATTCATCTCTGTAATGACTTTTTTCTTTTCGAAGACTTTTCTGTTTTTCTGCATACTTGGTCAGTCAGACATCCATCAGCGTTGATGTCACAGTTCATTTTTTAATCAATCATATAGGCCGACGAAAAAGTGGAGTGAATTGATTGCAGCTTTCAAGCGTTTTCATTCTCGAGTTTATATTAATGGGAAACATTTAGCGCAATGACTATAGGTGGTGTGCTAAATAAAACAACCGGGTCGGTCTCTGGTTCAGTCGTGCGCTTCAGATTTTTTCACCAAACATACCATTCGTCCAGGATTGGCAATTTAGTACCAGACTGGTTTGGCAGAGGAGAAACTCTGACTTAGTTTACTGATAGGCCTTTGCATTTCACTCTACTCACTGATAGTCATCTCACTGATATATGGATGGGGTCCAAAGCATAACGTATCTGTCAACAATTGAACGATGCCTAATACTTTATCCCTTCTTCATCACCTTTTAGAATTATGAAAGTGTTATCAAACTGCTTGATTCTAATAGTAGAACTCCTTAACGCTCTAAGGAATCATGAATTCGTCGTTTTCTCTCTCAGCAATCGCGAGGTTGTCAAACAGCATACATTTACTTCCATACAATAACACACATACAACACAATCGTAGCTGACGTTTCGGCAGAATCGCCTTCTTCAGAGCCTGGAAGGGTACACCAATACGCAACTTACTAGGTCAAACACTACAACAGCACAAACAGAAAGGTGAAAATCTGAGCGATAATTACAAGATCTACGGCTTCTCGAAAAACCTGCCGCTTTTTTCACCTGTCTTCCACCGTGGAAGAACAGCCGCTCAGAGTCGCATATGACTGACGACTGCAGCACCCCCCGTCAACGATCGATACGAAGGTAAGAGAGCGAGATCACGTGTGATCTCGGGGCATTCCTGCCTGCTATTCATTGTAGGATTTTTGGCAATTATCCAAGAAGCCCCGAGGAGTTTGTGCGTTGGTGTTTTAGTATCCTGTGCGAGGATAGCGGCTTTTATATCTAAATCGTCTCCGCCATGCTTTTGTATCCTATGCGTGCCTAGTGGTGTGCCTTGCTTTGCTTTTCGTTTGCCATCTAGGTGTCCTTTTATGCGGATACATGAAGAAATATCAAAAAGAGCTGAAAATCAGGAGGCGGCGACATCTCCTTTCCCTAGATCGTTTTTTCAGATAACAGGGCCCTAACGACGGAATTGACATAAAATTCCGAATGTTTTCTGACGGCGTTCCCAAGACCCTTGACCACTACCGCGATAGAAGTATTATCTCTAACCTCACAACCGCACAAAATGTGGCTTGCGAGAAATTACAGAATGAATAAACTCGAAAACGATAAGACTGTCTGTTAGTGATAAGGGGGGAACGAGAGTTTGTAATTATTCCTCGCCAGATAGATGTTGAGATAACAGAGGTACATCTTCGTGATGCTACCTTCTATCGCCCATCCTCTGAAAAGGAATATAAACATCAATACCGAAAACTAAGCAATCAATGGGTTAGCGTGGCAAGTTCACCCGGGAGAAACCGAAGGACGACTAACTCCTATTTCCAAACGTTCAAATTAACTTATCAAGTAGCGGTTACATGACAAAGTGGTGCCGAAAACCAAAAACATCCTGGTTCATTCCCTTTCTTCCCACCCTTCACACACAAAGAGGGCGCTTATGAGAAACGTGCTCCAAACAGCCACCTCTGTGTGCACAAGTAGCGAACTAAAGGAAAAATCGCGCGACTTGGCTCGGCAAATAGCCATCGCCAGTGGCTACGAAATTGTAACCCCATGAGATAAGTTTCGAGGAAGAGCGACGCTCGAGAGGAACGATTTGGCCAAAACAAAGTCCAGTTAGTCTTGCTCTTTATTAGCGATGAAATAAGTCTAGTGATGAAGCGATTCTAAAGAAGGGCAGATCTAGAGGAATCGGTAGCAATAGTTGAAATACCACCGAATACTCTTCTTCGCCAGTTAGTTCGTAACCGCTCGTATGACCGTCTATGTGAAACACGAAAATTCGTTCTTATGGTAGGGACGGTGACTGCATGAGTTCAGGTACGATACACCTGATCTCTTGTGGTACTTGCGGAGACGAATATATTGGCGAAATGGGCAGACCTTTATGTAGCCGCATAGAAGAACACCTAGATGGCAAACGAAAAACAAATAAGGCACGCCACTAGGCACGCATAGGATACAAAATCATAGCGGAGACGATTTTGATATAAAAGTCGCTGTCCTCACACGGGATCCTAAAACACCAACGCACAAACTCCTCGAGGGTTTTTGGATAAATGCCAAAAATCCTACAATGAATAGCAGGGGAGGAATGCCCAGAGATCACGCTTGATCTCGCCCCTTACCTTCGTATCGATCATTGATATGGGGAAGTGCAGTCGTCAACCATATGCGACTCTGAGCGGCTGTTCTTCCTCGGTGGAAGACAGGTGAAAGCGCGGTAGGTTTTTTTGAGTAGCCATAGATCTTGTAACTATCGCTCAGATCCTCATCTTTCTGTTTGTGCTGTTGAAGTGTTTGACCTAGTAAGTTGCGTATTGGTGTACCCTTCCAGGCTCTGAAGAAGGCGATTCTGCCGAAACGTCAGCTACGATTGTGTTGTATGTGTGTTATTGTATGGAAGTAAACGTATGCTGTTTAACAACCTCGCGATTGCTAAGGGAGAAAACGATGAATTCATAGTTCAATGCCGAGGTTAATAGAAAGTCAATCCCAGGTACTATTGCAAGTTGTACCAGCTCTAAGGAATATTTAATTCATGGGTTTGCTAAAGCCAGGATCTAGAAGAAGGACGCTTCGGTGCAGTGGTCAGAAGCGCCCTACAATACACATGGTATGGATGCTGCGTCCTAAGCTCACCAACCCATCCATCTCTCCCGGATGGGCAAATTGGTACCAGAGCTGGATAAAAGGATAACAGCACTAGCTCTGTACAACGGCAGGCCACCGCTGGTTATTGCAAAGGCCAGATATGCATTCAATTACCTCTAAAGATGCTCAATGAAGTCAAGTGCATGGCGTATCCCTCAGGGATTCAACAACTCCGACAGCTCTGTCCTTTTTTTAAGATGTAGAAAATGTCAATGGGTTTCTATCGCACCTTCGCTACATACAAACATTTTTTGTCATGATGAAACGAGGGAAAAATCCCATTGTTATTTAAAGAAACTCTGATCGCTAAGCGCAGACTTTTGCTCGGTGGTTATAGGTGAAGACTTTTGCATTCAATTATCGAAGAAAAGGGTAGCAACCATATTTAGTAAACTCTTTCTTTGAGATCACAAATGCTAATCGAAGCCTATCTCTTTCTAGACGACTAGTTCTTGTGATTAGGAAAAGTAGCGTGCTTCTTTTGCCTTTTCCTTCCATTCTCACTTTTCTCTGCATCATAAAATGATCACGAATACATGATCGATAAATTACTCGCCTTTTTATAATAATTCGTTCCTTATACAAGTAGCTCGTCATTAGGCATCATATCAGCGCTAACACTGCTTCTATTCACATGCTTTGCATCATATCACCAACATGAAACCATCTTACCCGACTGCTTGCTTCTTTGCTTGGCGCATTGTGAATCGCCCTCGCAGCTTCAATGCCTTGGAAGTGCGACGACACAGTTCGGCAAAAAGTTCTAACAGTTCAGTAAAAAGTTTTACATTAAGGAATAGCTATAGTGTTCATTCTCAGAGGTTATCCAGAACTGTTATCTTACATTGTGTATTTTTATTTCGTTCCTTGGTCAGTAACATTTCTACGTAAATTGAAAGCTTTAAATGTTCAAAGCAAATGGCAATCGTTTTCAACTGCTTCTGCTGTATTACCCTTATTCACACTTTCCATTAGATGTGTTTCATGAGCCTCGTCATTTCTTATTTATGCGTTTTTCGTTCCTTTTTTGTCTTTCTTTGATATTCTGAAGCATCTTCTTCTTCCTTTTGAAAATTTTACACCGATAAAAGAGTAAGAAGAAAGTCATCCGTTGGAATAGACTTCCTTTCCAATAGATAAGAGCGACCATACTACCAAATACAGCCCGTCATATTTTAGTGTCCCATCAGCTGTATCACCTGTCATCCCATTGATCTTCGGCTGACTCTAGCAGAAGTAAGTAAATCTTCCATTTATCCTTGTTGCGTGAAAGAGTAGCCTAGTGGGTTGTGCTCGCTCTAGGGACTCTTTGAGCATCATACTTTTTCTCCTGTACTTTTCGCGAAGAACTCTGATCATTGGGTCGGTGCTTTTCCTGCTGTACGTTTCTCTTCTCGAGGAATCCACTCACTAACGGCTCTTGTCTATCGGTTGTTGTTCATACACATTACGAGTCAAACCCATTTTGTCTTCTACAATTTGGTGTTTAGAACGGCGTACTTGATTTTTCATCGCTGACGTAGGTTGAAGCTTTGGATTGTCTCCTTTGCTTGCGTGATACGAGATACTCCTAGCATCGCCCTTTAGGGTGTGCCATCTCTAACACTGAGTGGTCTTTTATCCCGTGGCATGTTATCACCTCCGTCAAATGCAGCTCGTTAGTTATCATGCGACCTCGAGCGGGTACCAGCAAAGACATCATTCATTGTTCTTTAGCTAGGTAATATTAGAGCAATATGTCTATTCCGAAGCAAGGTGGATAAAAATGTATGTCCATTAGCCGCATCTCCTTTTCATCTGATTGGCGGGGATTTACAGCAAATTTCAAGTATTATTATTTTTGTTTTTTTTTGTTATCTTTGTTTACAATATTTTGTTAAGTCCTTACTTACTGATACTTTTAATTTCCCTTACCAAGCGATATTTTTTAATTCCTTTACAACAGTCACCCTATCTCCTGCAATGAAATGAAACGTATTTGTATCGTGAACACATCGAGTGTACCAAGTAGAGAAAAACTATGTACTGAATGTTTTGATCACCTGCGACCTTAACGACATGGGTGAGAGAATAGCGTCATCGCGATAATGTCATATTTAGAAAATCGAGGAGGGATATCAGCATGCAGCTCAATGTTTAGAGCTATCCTCTAGTACACATTGGATTGATCGATTAACTGTCTGGGTCCTGCAGCCTACGTCAATCAAGTCCTCCCTTGAAGGCATGATGCAGCTCTCAGAAATTCATCAACGTTAAACGCGTTCTCCTCTATGCTTGTTGTTAACCTCATTCGAGAGCTGTCATCTATTCTTTTTAAATGTGCCAACCAGGTGGGTCGTCTCCTAAAATAAACTTTCAGACAAAGACAAATTTACATATGCTCAGTATGCAAATGGCTTCCTTTATTCAGTATGTCGTCTTTCATCTTCAACCGCATCATCTTTGCCTCAGCTAAACTACAAGATCTGAGGAATTCTTTACTCGCAGGCACTATAATTTTATATGTTTCACCACCCATTTCGAACAAACTGGCGTCGCATTTCCCGTTTAGTGGAGTTAAAAATACAATCCAGTTTTCCTCGAAAAGTTACAGTGGACCTATCGATGCTTAACTATACGTCCGGTGTGAAGGCTAATACCTATTACTCAAAAGAACGACTTCTATGCTATTTTACTCACACGTTCGTCTCCGTCCATAAAGCATTATCGGACAAAAAAGGTTAGACAACATCCTTTCAAATCAATCTGATGTCACTGGTTTGTACACCCAGTAATATGGGGTACGCAAATGAAACCTAACTTCAATAATACCTCAAGCTTTTCAGTTAAAAATTTCCCATCTGAAAACACAGAATGATTATGTTCAGTTGGTCGTATAATCTTCTGCACCATGTCATACATAGCGATAGCACGAAACTGAGCTTAGAGCAACATTGGAACTCCAATAATACCCCAACTGTGGCAGACGGTATTATTAGCAGTTGACAACCCACTCAGCAGCATCTAAGCGTTTCATCTCTCTGTGGTCAGGAAGTCTCGTTGGTAAGAAAGTGGGAATTCCAATGGTTTTTATTTCGACGAGTAACGTTTATCATGAGTGAACATCTTTATGTGTAAAGGATTTATTTCTAACACCTTTTTCATTTGGAGCAGGCTGACCAGGCAGGGCACATGTGGCATGTGTTCCATCCTGCGCCCCGAACTCACTATGCCCTTCATCCCTCAAGAATCAGCAGATTGTTAGCAGCACTTACTCCATACATACGTTTTTGTGGTTCAGAGGGAAATTTTCCATCACGGGGCTTTGATCTCAGGGCTGTGGTGATTTTTAGTATTGGATCACTCCTAGTTGGGTTTCTCGATGAAAACGTCATGCTCCTTCCCAGCTTGGAGGCTTTGCGGGGAGAGTGAACTTCCTACATCGCAGCGCGATACCCAAGAACACCTCTCAGCCACGATGGGGCGGCAAATCGTTGAAAGAGAGTAAAGCATTAAGGTAACGAAATGGAACAAGTGTTAGATAAAGGACTTTTCTCTAGTTATTCGGTTTTTTGAAATAGCCCTATTTTCGCCGTGAGAAACGATCCATAATAAGTTCCTTTATGAGGACTCTAAACTGCTCTTGCGTAGGATATGCGTATCGGCATATGACATATAGTGTATCAACAAGGATAAAAGCACTTACAGAATTCCCTTCCTTCTTCGACCTACATGTAATTATTTCCATTCATACGTTTATAGATGTAACTGAGTGCACGCAATTAGAATCGGGTACATCTAGTCAGAAGCTTTCAGTTGAATGAATAGGAAGTAAGTAGAGGCAATTGAGTGTCCTATGCTAAAAATGTGTTCCACATCCATAATCGCAGAAATTCTATGAGTTATCATTGAATGTACCCAGCCTCTACAGTACAGCGCAGCTTCTTTTCTCTAGTTATTCGGTTTTTTGAAATAGCCCTATTTTCGCCGTGAGAAACGATCCATAATAAGTTCCTTTATGAGGACTCTAAACTGCTCTTGCGTAGGATATGCGTATCGGCATATGACATATAGTGTATCAACAAGGATAAAAGCACTTACAGAATTCCCTTCCTTCTTCGACCTACATGTAATTATTTCCATTCATACGTTTATAGATGTAACTGAGTGCACGCAATTAGAATCGGGTACATCTAGTCAGAAGCTTTCAGTTGAATGAATAGGAAGTAAGTAGAGGCAATTGAGTGTCCTATGCTAAAAATGTGTTCCACATCCATAATCGCAGAAATTCTATGAGTTATCATTGAATGTACCCAGCCTCTACAGTACAGCGCAGCTTAAATTGCCTTTGATGAAAGTTGATAAAAATAGATAGTAGAGAAAGAGCAAAAGGCGAAATCCTCTTCATAATACTCGAGTAACCCAAATCCACTAAGCAGTTCAGGTAGGAGACATGGGCGGATAAACACTTAAGTGCTATCCACTTTGCTCAGACCTCAGTTATTGATGCTATGGAGTACAAAAAGTGCTTAATTAAGACAGATGCCTTAACTTTTGTCTTTCCATTGGAAATAAATCGACAAGATTTGGCTCCGCCTTCCTTCAATAGGAAACAATTTTGCAATTTACTAATCAGCTAGTAGTTCTTCTTTTTCAGCTAAGTTTTTAAATAGGATAGGATTTCATTTAGCTTCTAGAAAAATGTTTCTCTTCAGAGAGTTCTTCTGTTTTAGACAAAATCTCATAGATTACCCTCATAGCATCGTACGATGTGGTCGTCTGACAAGGTAAAGTATATAGGTATATCGAATGGAGCAACAAGGAAGTTGACGAATTTTAGAAAGGGTAACATTTGTGATACCCTATTGGCTGACTATGCACTAAAAATTGCTGATACGTGGCACCAGCATGGCGTTATATGAGCCAAGTATCTATTTGAATATCTCTACGATGCTCATTATTTAGGCGACGGCGTGAGCTCCACGTGAATCACCCAGTGCACAAGTAGTGCCCCCTTTGATATTTAGAGCAATGTTAGCCTTTACAAGGACTCGAGGTGACCTGCCGATGTATCGAGCCAGTGCTGCTATCCTCCCATAGAAATCTTGTACCATTCTGCCGACCCCGGTGGAATGGAAGGCATGGTGCGCCTTAGAGGCGGGATCGATTCCACGTGTGTGTTGCAGGACGCTTCCGACCACTGCGCCACAATCGCCCCTACAACTGTATTAATGGGAAATAATGGTCTGTTATTGAAAAACCAGCGTCATTACGAAAGGATTAATAAAGTCAAATGCCTTGCCTATCTCTGAGGGATGGCCTTTCAACACCAAACGTTTTATCCTTTGCTCCTTCATTTACACTGCACCGCGAGATACTCGCTTACCATTTATTTGATTGATCTATGTAAAACGTTCATAGGTCTTTTCATTATCATCTATCTTGTCATCTAAAAAATCTCGTATTTGAATACTACAATTCGTTAAACCTCAGCATGGATAATCCACTCCACACGATTCGTCTCGGTGAGGGAACGAAGACGCACATCGCAAGGAGAAGAATCGTCTGTTGGTGCCGACTCGAATTAATTTGGTTCTGATACCGTAACAACGTTTGGCCGCAATAAAATTTCCTGAACAGCTTTAACCTTATGAATAAACCAGCAAATTATCTAGCATTTTCGATTATGATGGCGGCTTATGAAATGGAAGACGTCCTTCTCTAGTGAGGCCGAATAACGAAGCAATATGTATGTTGCTGCCTCGGCGGATGTCTCATATTCACAGTTAAGTACTGATCGCTAAATCAACGACTACTGAACTCATTAGAATAGTGTCTTGCACAGTAATTCTAATACCTATTCTCTAATTTCTCATCAAAAACACTTTAGTTTGCTTCTGGCTTACTAGCAATAGGTCGCCTTTCAATGTTTTCACACGGGACGTCTCCTAGATTTGTTTACACTCAGCATTTCCACCTTATGTTACTCTATCAACAACCGTAGAACAAACTCTTTCATGAGGATGCTGCCTATTTTCTAATTACTATTTTGAATTTCTTTATAGAAAAAGGATAACTAGCATAGTAGTAGAGCTTTCATGACTTTTGTGAATACAAAGAAGGTTGTCTGTAAGACCTTTAAGAATCAACTCACTGGCGAAAAAATAGAAAAAACTTTTAAACCAAAATCTGATCAAAGTCGTCAGAATTCTGATATCTTCAAGTCTATTCGCGTGAAACTTAAACCCGTTTTACTTTCTTTTTTATTTACTTTTTTTCTTTATTACAGAATCATCCAAACCTCCGGAGTTTTTGACTTGCTGAGATCTAAAAGGTTGCCTTGAAAATAGTTTTAGCTTTTTGTTTAATTTGTTTTAGCTCTGTATCTTTATTCCGACGCTGACACGCCTTTTCAGGATGACCTTCCATTCCTTGTAATTCATAGTGTGCATTTTAAACGCAGATTTCTGTTCATATTTTATGGTAATATTTTTAATTTAAGGGTGTGTATCGCGCAGTGGTTAGAGCCGCCCTGCAATACTCACAGGACTGGTCGCTGCTCCCCAGGCTCACCAAGCCTTCATCCCTCCGGGGTCGGCGAATTGGTACCAGACTTGTCTGGGGTGGTAGCAGCACTGGCTTAATACATCGGTAGCCCACTGCGAGTCACTGTATAGGCTGGTTGTGCATCCAATCACCTCCAACGATGCTTAATAAGGCTCAAATCGTGTCGCATTTCTTAGCGACTGATAAAATACGAGAGCTCTGTCCTTTGATCCTTTTTATCTTTGTTTTTTCCTTGTGTTCATCCCATACTTTTAGAATAAAGAGGATAAAAAAGCACTTTGAGCCGTCTTTTCTAAGGATGCTAACTTTGAAATAAAGTTCGAAAGCAGCATGCGCCATCAAAACTCCCTGAGACTAAGTACTTCTTACCACTCTTGTAGTAATGTTTTTAACAGATTCATGGTTGAGGTGGAAAATTTGAAAATAATCGGGATGACCTGTTGTCATAACGCTTCGAGAGTATGCGAAAAAACTAGAGATTGTTGAAATGATAGTTTCTGGAAATCTCAACTGAGGTGGAAAGTTTGAAAGAATCTCGGAATGTGACTGCCAGATGGATTGAGTGGATTAAGCACAGCTGTGGTGGCAATTCCGTAATTCGTTGACACAACCTATATAACCTGTTTCGTCACGGCTTTGTGATGTACGACTGGATTAACGAAATGTACTAAAACCTGAACGGTGACGACAAGAACGACCTATTCCTACATCATGTTGTGGAATTTGGCGAGAAATGCGACAGCTGGTGAAGTTTACTGCAATGTTTGGACCAAAATGGAACTCTTAAACAGTAGCCAAATTTGCCTCGGAAGATGACTATGAGCGCTTTATCACTGGGTGGATCTATCTTATCATCAGAATCACATACCATAAATCCATGAATCCTTTCCAAACCATTCATGTGGTGTGGTATCAATAATAAATTGGCAGAATACACGAATGTTTGCAACTTTTGCAACCATGAATAACACATTCTGTTTTCGTAATGGCATACAACCTCACGTTGAAAAACTAACGCTGCAGAAACTTTTTCCAGAAAGATCGGCAGCAATTTCTAACGAGAAACCTTAGGATAGGATGGAAGACAAGGATGTCACCATTCTAAACAGACTCGTATCTTTAAAGAAAAATATTTGCATTTGCTTCTTTTTTTTCCTTCCTCTGACTGTGGACGGAAGGGGAGCTTATAACAATAAAGAGAAGTAAGAGAGAAAATAAGGAGATAAAAGGAGAAAAATCCATTTTAATTTGTTGCACAATTTTCGCATTTTTTTCAGACTTGACAACTATGCTATATCTAATATCTTAGAATTCTTTTATCTTCGCGTCCGCTGAGTCCATCTAAGGGCTCTACATCCACGTTTTTGGTGAAAATATGGACGAGTCGCAAGTTTAAAACAGTTTTAAAATTATCCCAGAGATTTAGGTTACGGCGTCGGTCTGAAGCATTTTTTTGGCTAATCGCAATTCCATTAAAATCGCTGCTCTCCTGGAAAAATGCAGGTCACAGGACAACGAATTTCCCAGCGAACTTAAAAGGGTCACGACGGCCTGTAGCAGAGATACGGAAGCATTTTAACACTGTTATTTCAAGATTTCTAAAAGAAAAGTACATTCGACAAGTATTCACGATGTCGGTGAGGATAGATGATAACACGGACACAGCCCAATTAAGTATCCTCTTTACTTCCTTTTCCGTTAAAACGTGCTAATTTCTTCACTGATACTAAATAGGCTGGGTAAAATGATATTACTTTTTACTTAAGTAAATGCTGAGATTGACCCATCTCCATATGTGGTACAGATTTCAGCAGTTCTTTCACTTTCTTCGTTTTGCATCATTATCCATCATATTCCATAGAGGTGGTTGTCTCTGTGCTTAGATTCGAAGGTCGTTTAAAAATCTACCATATTTTTCCCCATTTACATGTTAAATGCTGGTCCACTACTATTTTTCCGGAGTCCCGAGGCAGCCACAATAGTAGGTTTCTAGGTCTTCTCCACAAACAGTCCTTTTAGATCAAAGGGAGCTTGTTGCTTTAGAGCTCGGATGGTGGCTTATTCATGCCTGCAATTAGTCGTAAGACGGCTCGATGATGAGATTTCGTTGAATTGCAAGAGCGTAGCGGAGCCTTCTCCTGAATTTAAACCGCGTCGTTGTCGTGCAGCAACGTTTTTCATGGGCTTAATCTTTCTGTTCTAGGAAACGCCGTGTATATTGTAATCTCATTATGTTAAGAACCTGTTCGTTTGCAGTACTTCTGTTAACACTGGTATCGCCAAATTTCGGTACGTTTTTTAGAGTTTCCATTTCCAAAAGTTTCAAAAAAAAAAGTTGCGTTTAAAAATTATTCACATCAATAATGCTGACATATTTGCGAAACTCCGGACCGCAGATGTCTGTGGTGCGAACGCGCCATCACTTTTTCCGGGGCTAATGCCTTCACCACTATATCATGCGGGTCCTACTTTTCACCTGTCTCTTAGCTAGTTCTATCGATCTAATAGTTCGTTCCTTGCCACAAACACCTGCGGTCCGGATTTTCGTAAATATCTCAGTATCGATGTTTTATTTCAATAAGCAAAAACGAGGTTGTCATTATAGAATTTATTGGGATACAATAGCTGACGTTTCGGCGGCTTCGCCTTCTTCAGAGCCTGGAAAGGTCAAATTGAGATGCGATCTACCCAGCTAAACACCTTCATAACCCTAGCAGATAAAACTTAACAAATAAATTTGCATTTGCATAAGAAACAGTTTCATTTAAACACCTACCGTTTATTTCTTGTAAAGTTAGTTGGTGGACAGCAGCCGCACAGAGTACTGCATGGGCGTTTATCAATCATTGCCGAGGTTAACAGAAAGTCGGTCTTCGGAATTATCTCAGTTTCATTGAAACTATCTTTCGCAACATTACCTGCCATTAAAAAAATACTAGGCAATAAAGAATAAGTTAGAAACCATTCACATCTTTAAAACTGCAACGAAATACAAAAGTTGCTAGAATCTTGATTTCCGAAAAAAATATCCCATTTAGTTTGCAAACTTGTAATGAAGCCCCAATCGGGGTGCAAGAATGGGGTCTACTTGGCTTTGAGGGAATAATAGGTAAATTCCAGCTAAACCATTCTTCGTCTTTCGGAGGCTGGATTCGAGTTCAACTTCCTTTCACAATAATCCTGCTATTCGACCGCTGAATATGATGGACTCGGTAGGACTTTTCTTCAAAATTTCTTCTAAATACAAATCCTTAAAAATGGTAATCTTCTATTTTGAAGTACCTACATTATATTATGTGCTTTTAACCCAATCTTAAGAAAAACGTTAGAAAAACTACTATTCTCCATTCTCTTGCAGAATGTAGCCCTTATTCACTTCACCAACAGAAACGTACCTGATCTTCCGGAATCATTCTCACCATCGACGGGAGAACGTTATCTTCTCACAAGTGGTATTCACGGCAGGGACGGACGAATACCACTGTTTTATTGACAGCGTAAGCAATTCAAAACTTTGAGAAGAAGTCTCGCAATAGACAATTCTAGGTGCTATTTTTAATAAAACTGACGCAGTATCAAACCAAATTCGATTCTGTTGTGGCCAGCTTTTTTTTTGCAGAGCCTTCTTTCTCGGAACTGAATGGTGACGGGACCTTGAATTGGACACAATAGCTCCAAACTAACGATTTCCTTACTTGTCGTTCATTATTACGGTTCGTTCGAAATAAATGTTTGGTGTCGGAAACTGAAAGTTGCACAACATTCACCCTACTATAGTACTGCCATAACGAACCATTATGCTGGATAGATCTCCGAGGTTCACATGGACGCATTTTATCTCCAGAATTCAGTGTTGGTTAATAAAATTATCGAACAAGCAAAAGGTATCAACTTTTATTGGGACGTCTCTCAGCTAGTTCTAGCGATCAGTGCTGTCAGCAATCACCTGTCTAGGCGACTGATCTGGGAAACCTAAATCGGGAATGAACCCAGTTAAGTTGACAGATAGGCGAAGCGAAGGACACATATGGTGTTGTGGTGAACGCGTTAGCCCCAGAAAAGGGTAGTAGCGTGTTCGTTCTCCACCGCAGACATTTGCGGTCTGGGGTTTTTCAAAATTCTCAGCACCTTTGTCTCTTTATCCATTACGTTTTGCTAAAAAGACATGCCGGGTTAATAAAAGCACGAACACATACAGCAGTGTGTTCAAGCAGCACTAATGTGACATGTTCAGAAAAACTGCATTCAAATCATTGCCTGTGTCGCAAGGAAATCTGGCTGAAAAACTATGCAGTACAAGAAATCTGTACAAAAGCGAACGTTTTCATATCCTTTATACCACATTTCACACATGACACTTATTATTGAAAAGCACTACGGTATGTTTGATGGCAATTGTGACATTGCAGTAGGATCGTAAACCAGAAAGAGGTTTGAACGTTAAGCTTAGGCTGATAAATTGATTTATTTCGGCTAACCGTTCGACGCCTTGTTCTTAATCAGAACCGATAGTCAGTGTCGGTAGTCCGCAGTTGTTCGTTATCTCGATGTGGCGTATTCGTCGTCATACAAATGAGGATACCCCAGCTCATTACACAAACGGAACGATTGCACGAGGATAACAACTTTTTCTTGGAGAAATGTTGCTCATTGTGTTGCGGCTACATGACATGAAGATAGAAATTTCCGCCCTACAGCAACTTTCTCTTACAACCACCTCATCTATCAATAATTTTTTCAGGTTTTATCTTTTCATTTTCATTTGTTTATATTCGAACCTTCACGAACAGTCCTTAAAAGATCACTGTTATATCTTGTCGTTTTCACCCGTTCTATGTTAAGCATCTTTTTTCAATAGGATACTAGCTTTCACTTCCAAGGGCTAAAATTGAAATCATCGAAGAAAATTTTCGGCTCCTAATTGTTCATGACCGAGTGTAAGACATCAAATGATCTTTTACACCTTCCAGTTTCCTCGCTTTGGCAAAACAAGTTGCACAAGAATTCGCAACACCATTTCTATTCCACGTAGCACACAAAATGTCTCAAAGCTTTACAAAAGGATTTTTATTTCATGGCCCAACAACAAATATAATGCGGGTTCCAGCATTTACTGCATTCAGTTCCTTTCCTTACCTTACCTCTATTGTCCATAAGGTCTTCGCATGCATTTGCCTCTGAGTTCGGCTATGATTAAGAATTTTTGGTCCTGTTCTAGGATGATGTTGAAGGTTGGCAGAAACAATTCCCTAAAAATCTTCGAAGAATGTATTAGGGCTAATTCAAGACTTACGGACTTTAAAGCCTTTGTTGATAGGTTTAAGCATTTTTCAGATAGATTTTTCGCTTGCTCTAGAAAGCTCAGTTGGGCCAGTGCGAGTCGAACTATAGAACTGAACGAGTTGAGTAGTATTTCAATCAATGGGCTACCATCGTCTCATGCAAAAGCACCTGCTTTGGAAATCCTATAATATTTCTTGGAAATATGCATACTTGGATGGCACGCTTTCACTGGTTGTGTGGGCGCCAGCACGTTTTCCATTCATCGGAGTTTTGACGATTTTGCCAATGTGGCTCCCTGGAGTCCCGCGGTCAGCCAGGCCGAAGTCTGCCGCAGGTCCCTACCACCACAAGCAGTCGTCGCTCTTGTGGATCAGATATTTGCAACCATGCGACTGCTTTAATACTAGGACGTGAATCCTGATATTGATTTACTTTTATCTGGGCTTCCTGATGCCACGCCAAACTCTTTCTCAGCCTGGGAGACTCTGGTGACGAGATGAATCCCTTGGCATACATCGAATCCCGACACGCAGAAATACCTTCCAAGCACGATGAGAGAGTAAACCATTAAGAGGGTGATATTTTTGTGTAAATTAAACAAGTTTATTTTTAGTCAACCCATTCCTTGCGTTTGTTGGCCATGATGTGGTCGATGCGTCCCTACGTTGTTGAGAGAGATTTCAACGTTGCAAGCGATGGAGCACCTGATCCAAAACGTCGGTGAATTCAGCGTATGGGTCACTACTCCGTTGCACAAGATTAGCTTATATTTTCTATATGTGCGCAAAGTGTCTCACTCGTAGCAGCACGGCCCTGAAGAAGGAGATTTCGCTGAAACGTCAGACATCGACCAACAACACCAACAAACAGCAACAACGACAACGAAAACTTATACCAATCTTGTATTAACTCAAAAAGATCCGTTTATAAGATGATACAAATAAATGTGTCAACTGTTTATGCCGAGGTTTATAGAAAGCCGGTCTTTTGAATTTGATCAGCCTAATTGTATATACTTGCATGTACTACACTGAACGTTGGTTTCTTTTTCTCGCAATCGTCGTACACGTTGGTGTCTTTGTTCGAGCATAGTGGTGGTGGCGAGTCTCAAACAAAGATCAATGAGATAACTGCACCCACGAGCACACTGATTAACTCTAGTTACGAGAAGCACATCTTTGTTTCGCTATCGATGTATGTTTGCCTGGATATCGAGGATGAGATAGATTTCGAAGGTCAGAGCTCCGCATTCCGCTCTGATATTGAGAACGCGGTTATATTCCAGAAGACATCGTTCAAGCGCTCGTTGAATATTGCGCACTATTCTTACCATAGGTGAAGTGTCAATCCATATTTCTGTAGCATAACAGAGCGCTAGGAGGACCGTTGAATTAAAAAGGTGAGCGCGGATTTTCGGGTCCTTTAGTTGGCCGGTGGTTTTTTGAAAGGCCTGAATACGACCCAAGCCGCTCCATTTCTTATGTTTAATTCGTCTCCTTTAGTTGGCCGGTGGTTTTTTGAAAGGCCTGAATACGACCCAAGCCGCTCCATTTCTTATGTTTAATTCGTCTTCTTAATTCATCCTTCATATTGTTCTCCACATTCATTTAATGCACAAGGTACACGTACAAGGTACTTTCTGCAATCAGAAAGCCATACAGTTCGACTTGTTGGCCTTCACACCATAGGTTTTCATAAAATGAGTGTTCCGCCGAGTTATGCGCAGTCCAATCTTTTTTCTCGCTTCGTTGAGTTCATCGTCTCTGCTTCACTGATACTCCTCGAAAACCTGACGATATCATCCGCAAAACCAGAATTTGATAGTGCTTCTCCATCAATACGTATGCTTTACTCATCTCATTCAGATGACTTCATTAACCCCTGCAGAGCAGTCCTAAACAGCTTCGACGATATTATACCGCTTTGTTGAGCCGTTTTTCTATGGATATGGTGAGAGGTCAATGGAAAAGCTGTATTTTCGTAGTGTAGTTCCGATAGCAGTCTCAGGATCCAGAAAAAAATTATATCAATAACGAAACAAAGATGGCTGGTCACATAATGAAAGGAACAGCTGAGAGATGGACAAAAAAAAACAGTGGAGTGGAACCGAAGAGAATTCGAGTTTCCTCTTGGACAACCAATCGCAGGTGAAAACGATTTCAGGACTGCGAAGTGTACCTTACGGACGTCACATGTTCCAAGCAGACTACTACCATGAACGACGATTTTGCGATAGAGAAACGAGTGGAAGTTGTGCTGGGGCCCACACAGCCAGTGAGGCCGAGCAATCCAACTACCCAAATAAGTGTGCAGTAATATTCATTCATACATTTACTACCATACTTATGCGTTAAAAGAATTTATGCGTCAATTCGATTACGAACTCTATAGTCGAGTAACCAGAAAGATACTACAACTCATGAGTACATCAAGCCTTATTAGACCAGGAGTGCTATTTGTGAATACACCGTTAGCAAAAGCATTAAGATTGAGAGGCCTTGTGTGCGATTCTAATAGCTCCTACTAAGCAAGCAGAGCACGTATTTTTTTCGTGAAGGGACTTCATGGACTACAGGAATCAGAAGTGAGGCGAGGGTATGATAAATACGGATGCGCAGAAAAATAGAAACTACTAATATTAACTTATATGTACATTTGCAATACTACAGCAAAGTAGGCAACAATTCACAAAAAAATCTTAGAGTTCTGGAAACCATGAAGTCATTGATGGCAACTTCGGCCACTTTTTGGTTTTGGAGCATTTGCGAGACAAGAAGTTGTTGGGATGGTTAAGGAAATGCTAATCAGTAGAAGAGAGCTCTCTCCAGTATGGTGAACAAGGCAGAGTTTCGCAGACGAGCTCGTCTAGAGAAGGATGGGTCTGTTACTCCTAGGCAACGTGGGAAGCAAGCTTTCAAGTCTGTGATACATTTTGTTGTTCTGTTCGACGAACTTACTCACCTTTAACGTTTAAACCGGATTCAGGGAGTTGTAATGGATCAAACCAGCTGTAAACTACACCAAACGTCCGACATGATTTTATTTTGGTGGAATTTCGGAATCTCCAAGGGCTCTAGAGCTTCGTCGTGGTCCAACCAATAAGTCGATTCTCCCCAATTATCATACAGGATCCATTTATTGCCCTAGCTCATTAAATGACCGAGAAACAGTTGTTCCGGCAGATCAGAAGATATGCTGACGATATCTCAAAACGACGATTTCCTAGTAGCGAACTACGGAACATTCCCTATAAGTTTTCTAAAACGTTTTCTACAAACTAGGTTTTTCAGTGGAAAGTTGAATTTTCCAAAATGGTCAACCATAGAAACGAGAAATGAGTCGGTTATTTCCGTGAGCACTAAATATTATCCCTTACGTATGCACCTTGATAACATTGTTAGCAAACAATCAGGTTCCACACAGTGTTTCACCACTTTTTATTTGCAGTCCGCTGATGTGGTGGAAATGGCGGAAGGAAATAATCTCGTTCAACTTGAACCAGGGAAAATCATCGACAAGTATACTGTGACTAGAAAGCTGGGAGAAGGTTCCTTTGGAGCCGTGTATGCGGTAAGAACTTGTTCACTAGCATCAAGATATTATATTCCGCTCTTCTATGATTTCAGGTCAAGTATGCGGAAGGAAAACAGGCTGCGCTAAAAGCCGAAAGTGTCAACGAGAAGGTACCGGTAAGTAGACACTGAGGAGTACAGATTGTCTTACTGAGCATGAAATGACCGTACTAACTTCAAATTAAATGAAATGGTAAAAATCTGGTGAAGTGCTTCCGAAATTTATTAGGGATATATGCAAGACAATAAGGAACGTTTGGTAGCGTGATGAGTGATATATCAAGATTTCACGACAAGAGACAAATCTTCATGTTGACACGTGACCGTTTTCGTACTTGAATAAGTGCTTCACGTTTTGCGGACATTAACGTCGTTGCCTGAAGTCCTTCTTTTGTCATTGTGAGAGATGTAGATAGATAGAGTTTGGTTCTCATGCTTCTTCCTGCCTCAACCCTTTAGCACTTCTCAGCTTATGGCGCTGGGAATCTCCAAATAGTTCGCCAACGCACCGAACACAATCGTGTGATCATTTCACTCTTCTAATTCTAGTATCCTACCTCTCCTTATAAAGGAAAAAGAATAAAGCTCATGGCGTTGATGAATCCCTGAGGTATGCAACATGATTCGACTTCATGAAGCATCGTAAGAGGTGTCTGAATATGTATTCAATTACTTCTTACGATGTGACGCATACCTGACCTATACAACGACTTGCGATGACCTACCGCTATACTAAATCGGGGCTGCTATCCTCTGGTACGATTTTGTCGACCTCGAAGGGACGGAAACTTTGCTAAGCCCTAAGCGTGTGGACGAACTAAAGACTAGGTGTCGTTACAGGGCACCTCAAGCTGCGCTTCACCAGTCTCTTGATCTCTCCTCCTAGTAAATGTTCGCCTTAAAACACTTCACTAAAACTCGTTGTATCCTAAGTAACTACTCGTCATATCGCCCATATCACTCTACTGTGAAATCTCCATTATGTGAAGTGCAGCGTTAAAGACGATTAGATGGTCTATTTTAACAATACGGTATCTCTTGACAATTGGAAAATTAGCGAGTACGTCAGCATTTTCTATGTGAATCATTACAGCACTATTAAAATCGGAATCAAAATCGGTGCATGTGGACAAAGTCCAGTCACACTTAGTGGTCATAGGTTCTATATGAACGACAGCTTAGATGACATGATACCTATTGTCCTTCGGCACTCGGGCTTTCTCGAAGGTTCAATCGTCCGCAAAAGTTTAATTTTCGCTCCCTTCCCCTAGGTTTCTACTCTTGATCGTCGTGATCATACTTTTCCTTTATCGTGCTAAATATGCTTTACTTATATGTATTCTTTCTTTGATGAGCTTACACGAAGTTGATAATAATAGTTTTTATCGGCTAACTTCATTTCGACTTCATCAGAGCCGTTGATCCGAGTCGATGGTCCATGCTTGTTATTCGTCTCGATGTAGCGGCTTCGCCTTCGTGTCGAGTCAGGTCTTCCTCAGCGTTCCATCTCCTCGAATGAGGCACACTCATTCAGTGATGCCCTTTTATACAGGATGCTGATGGTGGATATAATGATAATGTCCGTTGATAACTACTTGTTTTTCTTCCGGACATACATCATCTCGCACATCGTGCAGAAGTCGGTGTTGTTATTAGCTAGCATAAAGCGTATTAAAACTTCGAAACCGACTTTCCTTGAACCTCGGTGATTAAGCACACCGAGGCTTAAGGAAAGTCGGTTTCGAAGCATGCTTTACTTATAGTTTCACTGAAAACCCTAACCTGTGCGGCGTAAACGATCTAGAAATATCATGAAAGTTGTCAATTCTGTATAATGTATTCTGTTTGTATTCATGAGCATTTTTCAAAACAGTGTTATTTGGGCTTAGTAAGGACATTTACATAGCGCAGCCCTATGCCTTTGATAACAAGACAAACTAAGGGTCGAGTTGTGTGAGAGGGATTAATGAAATGTTCAGTAACAGAAAAGTTGGGCCGAATGTTTGATGGCCGATGCGCATACTATACAGCATTCTTCTGAACCACTGCATTCTTTCATATTGCAGCTTTTACGACTTGAGCTAATCGTGATGCAACGCCTCCAAGCGAGAAATGCCGTTCACATGCCCGACTTAATAGACAAAGGACGTTTCGAGCACTTTAACTACATCGTAATGAAACTACTTGGGAAATCTTTACAGGTGAGAGCATATGCGGTATTTTTCGTAGAGAGAATGAACTATTTAAGATGATCAGGAAAAGGAAGCATCACTGCAATTTATTAAAGTGTAAACAGCAATTCCCATATCCTGTTTCATCTGAATCAACCTATGGAAGCAGTGTTTTGCCAAGTTTCCTACAATGGAACCACAGACCAAGAAGGCAGATTTAAAGGTGCCGTCCATTTTTAAGCCAAGGCTAAAAAGAGGAATATCTATAAGAAATTGTGGTTTGTCAAAAACAGTTGTTTCTCGTCGACAAAGTCTCTGGTCCTATTCGCTTGGCTCTCCATCTCGTCGATTTTCAATCTGGCATTCTAACGTTAAAAAAGTCTGTAGCGGTGACAAATTTAGTTGTTTTCTGCGTTTTTAAAATCACAGTTCTTTCATCTTCAACCCTTACAATCGTTAACAATATTCCTCTTCAAGGATATTTCGTTGCCGTCACTCATAACTCTGTTGTACAGCTTACCACTCTCCTTTCTGCAGCTTCTTTATCGTACACCCATCAAAACCAACTATAAGTCTACTTGCAATGCAGGTTTTTCTCATTAAAAATGGACCGCTGAGATAACTGGGAGGCCTCAATGGTCCAGTTTGTTGAATTCAACATTAACTTGATGAATCGAATGTCCACTATAGAATTAATGCTTGAAGCTTCATCCAGAGAACGAGTGCTACGACACAAAAGCTCTGTAGATCCAATTTTCGCTACGGATCTCCTAAAATTAGGATCAAATAATAGGGTAATCACTGCTGCAATAAGACGAAATCAGCAAAGGGTGTTGTACATCGTTGTGTTCAATAACCGAATTCAAGACTTGTTTAACAGGAAGCGAAAAAATCAGGTCCGGATCAACATTTGTCATTAGGACCAGCTATAGGATGCTCAATTCAATGTCTAGAGGCGCTCGAGGAACTACACTGGGCCGGATTCCTTCACAGGTCAGCTTCCACTAGATTGCACAACTAAGTAACTAACTGGTAATAAAACAGATTTCCATAGGTAAATCTTTACCAAATGTCATATTAATAGTTTAAAAAATGCATTCCGAATGTCGATTACACACTGAGACTTGTCGACAAGGCAATTCATTGACAATCTTAACCGTTTTTGTTTACTGCCTACTCTTTTTAATGGCAGGGTATATTTCGAAATATAACTTTAATGAAGCTGAGATATCTGCAAAACTCTGGACCGCAGGTGTCTATGGTGGGGAACGAACGCGCTATTGTCCTTTCCGAGGAGTAACGCGCTCACCACCACACCATGCGAGTCCTTCGTTTTACCTGTCTCTCAGCTAGTTCTATCGATCTTTTACCATCAGCTATCTCAGCTTCATTAAAGTTCATATCTCAGTATCTCAGTAGCTCTCTCTATCTATCTTCATTAAAGTTAAATATCTCAGCTTCATTAAAGTTATATTTCGCAATATACCCTGCCATTAAAAAGAGTGGGCAGTAAACAAAAACGGTTAAGATTGTGATTTTAACTGGGAACTCAGCTTAACTGGGTTCATTGCCGATTTGTGCTCCCCAGATCAATCCCGCTGTTGGGTGATTGCTGATGGCAAAAGATCGATAGAACTAGCTGAGAGACAGGTGAAAAGAAGGACCCACATGGTGTGGTGGTGAGCGCGTTACTCCCCGGAAAGGACAACAGCGCGTTCGTTTCCCACCATAGACACCTGCGGTCCAGAGTTTTGCAGTCCATTGAGTTCTTAGATAATTCACGTACAACATTTGCTATGTAGCAGCTACCAACTAGCCAGCTATAGCCATTATAAACTTCAATACCGTAAATTTTACAACCTCGCATTACAATTGCGCAAAGGTAATTGCGGATTTGGTCGTTATGGATTATACTAATAGATTTTATAGTAAATATTCATTAATGACATTTCATTAATGACATTCCCTCCGTATGTTACTGTAAGCCATAACTATTGACATGACTTATGAAACATAACTTAATTTAAACCTAACTTAAAGTTTATAAAATTTTACTTAACCTAAAAAACTTAACTTAACCTGTAAAACTAAACGACCTATAAAACTTAACTTGTCCTGTAAAACTCAAGTTGACATATAAAGCTTAACTTCACCTGTAAAACTCAACTTGACCTGTAAAACTCGACTGGACCTGTAAACCATAACGTGACCTGTAAAACTCAATTTGTCCTTTAAAACTCAAGTTGAGCCTTAAAAATTAACTTGACCTATAAAACTTCACTTAACGTGAAAGAGACTTAGCTTGGCTTTCTCTATTTACACTTTGTTAGGTAATAATTTTTCTACAATTCTACTAATACATTTTATTGTAAATATTCATTAAAAACATTTTTTTCTGTATACAATTATAATGCACAACTAATGAGTTTTAAAACGTAACTTAACTTAAGCCTAACTTAAAACTCAAGCAGACTTAAGTCAACTTTCATTTTTAAAAGTTTATCGAATGATAACTCTTTTTCTAACACTTGACCTAGTATAGTATTAAGCTGGTTGAAATTATGAAATTATGCTCTCAAATCGTGAAAATCGCTTTGTTTTGTTCCAAGTTAAAACCTAGATATGAAACAGCGGCAACTACTGGAAATATCATCAACCTAGGAGCTAGGGAAGCGTTTTCTAGTGCGTAATCTAAAGCTAGTTCATAAAATTTAGTTCCAGAGATACGACTCCTCGTGACGGAGAAGACCATAGGCGCCTATCACCTGTCAAGTGCACACATCGACCTTCTGAAACCCATAATCACAGCTCCATCTAGCAGAAGTCATTCATGCGCCAATAGAGGAATTTAACAATTAAGTGACGAAGTGAAAAAATGCGATAAGTGCATACTGTACGCATTGAGGATCCTGTGAATTTTTTACGCAAAGAACTACCCGCTCCTCCCTGCACTGTGATTTATAATGAAACTTGAACCCAGTTCAACGAGGATGGCAATCAGGATGGATGTTTGAATGAGATTGAACCGCTAAACATATCCCTAAACCCGAATTTGTATGAAAAGATGGTTGTGGTGTCATTGGTATTTCCTACAGAGAAACTCATCTACTATCAGTTTTTCAATGATGGGTTGACCAGATGCGGAGCAGCATTTTCAGAAAATCGAAGAATGCACTCATGTATCAACCAATTCTCTTGAATGACGACGTGTAACCGCACGTATAGCTAATGCTGCTGAAGGTGAATCACTTGGACTACGATACTCCTCACTTATCATATTCATGAGCTCAGCACTATCCAACTATCACCTCCTCTTAGGCATCTCGAGAACGAGAGCAAAATCATCGGCCGATCCTGAGATTTCTCTCCAAGAAATCGTTTCCAGAGCTTTGAAGCTTTGAAGCTTAAGGAATAATTTCTCACTTATCACATTCATGAGCTCAGCACTATCCAACTATCACCTCCTCTTAGACATCTCGAGAACGAGAGAGCAAAATCATCGGCCGATCCTGAGATTTCTCTCCAAGAAATCGTTTCCAGAGCTTTGAAGCTTTGAAGCTTAAGGAATAATTAAGTCTTCATGGTGTCATCCACAATACATAAATTTTAATGCTTCTTATCATAACAAAACTGTGCTTCAGCCCAGTCATAGCATTTCAATTCCATTTATTCATAGAGTTCATTCCAGATCAAATTCGTCCATTTTTTCTAAATAACCAGATTAGTAGTAAATCATTGGAGCATCTCCACACATATCAAAATTATTTGAAACAAAGGGATATGAGCTCTGACAAAATTTTAGAGGCTATCATAAAATTCCTTGAAACTCTAACAATGTGGAAATATTGCCAATAACTAACAATCTCAAAGCTATTTTCCCTAGGCATCAGATTTCTCTTTATTTTTTCCACAAAGACAATTCCGCATAGGAATTATTTTTAAGTCCCGTTATCAGAATTTGTATCATGAGAAGTATCAGAGTTATTCAGGGATGTGAAACCGGGAAACTTCGCAGTCGGTCGTGCTGAAACGGGTGACCTTCGAAAGCTCTACATACTCGACTTTGGAATGTGCCGTAAATACGTGGATAATAAAGTAATGTTTAACACACTTCCTGGAAGATGAAGTTCCTCCTTAGCTAATTCATTTATTATACTTCTGCTTTGATATTCATTTTTAGTGAATATAGGAAAACAAACAACGCATGTAGTCAGGCATTCTCAGTGTCTTCAGAATGTGATGTTGCAACCTCGGAAGAAGGCTCCATTTCGAGGAACTCCTCGATATGCACCGATCACATCGCACAATTACAAGGAACACTGTCGTAAAGACGACATTGAGAGTTGGTACGCTTGTTCGATTCCTTCATTTTCTTCATTGATAAGACAGGTACTATACCCTCTAGATGGTATACAGGTACTTTATTGAATGCTAGTACTGTTGAATGGAGGTAGCGAAGTGGTTAGTGGTGCAGTCCATCAAGTCGAAAATTGCTGATTTGCCCACCTATAAAAGATGAAGAAGACCATGATCACCTAGTAGCTGTGGAAACCACACTCAAAAAGTTCGTGAATAACGGATTGCGGAGACGAATCGAATGCAAGAAATGCTAGGATCGATACAATAGAGAGGTCATGTGAAGACAGTAATAATAACAATAATGGCAATAAGAATAATTGTAATAACTAATGGGCAATGAGCAAGCGATCATGCATTGTAATAACTTGTACTCATTTGTTATAAATTCAGCTCATTATGTGTCACCAGTGTGATCTGTAATGCTTGCCAATCATCGGGTTATGCGAACGGATACAAGAGAAGTCTTCATAGGTCTTTCCCGCACCTCATGCTTTCAAATGGATTCCGCTTGCTCTGAGGACATGCAGAGCACCGTACTTTCGATATGACGCAGCTTATTTCTATTGGCTTTGGGGAGAAAGTAACCGAGGACTACTACAGAATGTTTGCGTAGAAGAAAAGTGGTGATCATTTTTCCAGCATAGTCATCTAGGCTGGGGAAATATTCGACATTTCAGATAGTTAGAGCAATCCGAAGCTAACGTTTCACAAAAACATCTTCATAGGCTGTGCACTTATTCCTTTTGATCGCATTTTCCTCACAGGGGTGGCGAGTTCTCATGATTGTTTTGTGTAGCCGTTGGGAATCGACCCCAAATGCCACATGATCATGGCTTTCGAATTCAAAAGAACCGACACACCGACACTGTCAAATAAATTGTGACGTATAGGGCTTGAAGAGGTGTATGGTCTTCAGTGCTTGACAGCTAAAGGAGTGGGCGCATTGTTCTCGTAGCGGAATCAAGTCGCATACCCACTTACAAACTCAATCAGAAAGCCTTATAAATACAATAGAAGCAACACAGATTTAAAGCTATCGACTTCAAGTGTTTAATCGGAGCGTGGAAAGTTCAACGGAATCTCAAACGTTGGTGTTAAGAGGAACGGTCATCAATTTTTGTTTACCGTAACAATCAAGATTCAAGGCACACCTTCGCAGTTTGTGTTGCCCTTGTCTAAGCGGTCGAACTGTTTCAGAATATCCGTTGAAGGTTTATAACATGTATCAACTTGTGCTATCGAAATAAATTTGATATGAGCGCAGGAAGAAAAGCCAGAAGTTTATACATGGTGAACTGAACCACTCCTACAGTGTAGATTAAGTAGGAAAGAGATCATGATCATTGAGTAGGCGCCTCGGCACATCGTGTTCATTCCATAAATACGAACCAGTACATATGAAGCACACCAATACTCTGTCCGTTTTCCTTCTAGGTTCTACATGCTGATCGACTTCACAAATGCTCAACTTCCGTGGAAGGGAGTCATGAATATCAAGGATGTTGGAAAATATTCGTCTATTATTAAATGCTGAGCTTCTAAATAACGATTTCTCCATTAAGGTTGGGAAAACAAAAGTTGATTCGCGTCAAGAACCTCTACTCAGTGAGATGATGAAGCTGTGTCCTAGAGAGGAATACAAGCAAGTGCTCGAGTGAGTTGGCTGTCGTGCTTACTAATCGGTTGTATGACCACTGAAAAATGGCTATGGTATGGTTGCAGTCATATCGACGGTCTTCAATTCTTTGACGAACCTGACTACCAAATGATTTATGTTACTTTGCGAAAGGCCATGTCTAGGAACTCAGTGAAAGAATTTCCATACGACTGGGAAAAGTTCACACAATGAAACTCCACGTTAATGGATAAAAATGTGGTCAAAAACTAAATATATACTTATAAGAAATAAACATTTGTGTTTGACGATGGTACTTCTAGATGACATAAAGCATCTATCACACTTCACAAGGAACTTTCCCTTGAACTCAGAAGTTCACAAATTATTAAATACGATCTGTAATATAGCCATAATGATGCTGAGATATTTGCAAAACTCCGCGTCGTTGGTGTCTGTAGTGAGGAACAAGTAAGCTTCAGGGGGAAAGAAACCCCCGGAAACCTCTTGGAAAGGCTAATAGCGTTCGGCCCCCACCGCAGATACCTACGGTCCGTAGTTTTGCAAATATCTCAGCATCGTTATTGTTATATTTCACATAATAGCCTGCTATTAAAAAATAGTAGGCAGTAAAAAAAAAGTTGGCAATCTGTAATAACAACAGAGATCCGTCATTATGATTGTGGAATTGGCTTCATCTGCAGTGGTGCAGCATCCGGGTGATGTTGCTTTGGTAAATCGCGACATATAATAGATATCCTTCGAGATTTTTCGACTCGTTTTCCATCGAATACTGAGTCATCGTTTGACAATATTTCATGAGTGAAATCGTAACGACTCTCCTCCCTAAAATTATACTGAGAAACGTAAAATTTTAAAGGAGCTCGAAATGAGACCGCTCACCCCATGCGGTATAGTGACCTCCTAGGAAGAAGTAAATCAACAATCCAACTGTCCTTTGAATCTTTATGTCGTAAACGCATAACAGCATCTGATAGAAGCGAAATTCCTGTGATAACGCTACCACAATACTGAAAAGCACTATTCTTTATATGGAGTGCTGTAAAGCAAAGGTTGTCTATGCAGTTCTATATTTCAATTTGCTCGTTGCAGACATCTGCATGAGACTTCACATAACTATTATCTCAACACGGGGAAAGGCGGGAGAAAACTACGGAAGGTTGTGACAGTCTGGAAATCAACGTCATCCTGTCTGCCCTGGATGACAAAGGTGCAGACGGCGTTCTACATGTAGACCATCACTGACTGACAGTAACGACCAACGTATCATCATACCAAGACGATACAGCTTTTCCACCGATCATTCGTTATCCCAACTGGTAAACAATACAACGAGACACAATATCGCCTAAGCTTTTCACTGCAACGCTACAGAGGCGCATGCAGTCACTCGAACGGGACGACCAAGAGATATATAAGGATAGACGATTCCACAACCTTAGTTTTGTTGAGAACATTGTTCGCGTTTCGCGCAGCAAAAACGAAGACAACACGGTAACCGGCATGGATTACAAACTGAGTAGATAAAATAATATGTACTTGGGACTTTTAATAAACATGGAAAGGAATGAGAGAAGGACTCAGTAAAGGAACAACCAGTAGTATGGGCTTCGCCAAATCCTCTGACCGAGGTTACTGATCATCATACTAATCCTGAATTAAATGCTCAGTTATTTGCCACAACAGTTCTCTCGGCTCTATGATATCATTAAGAAAATGGAGTTCAGCCACATCGAAGAAGTTGCGCACAATACACATGACACTTGAACGACTTCTCTCGAACACGAATTCGCGCACTGAGCACGAAGTAAACTTCCGCAGTTCATTTCTTGGAGATTCTGAAAAATATGTCTTAAGGAATAAACATCAGGTGCGTTAGTCATACAATGAGAAGAGAATACGACAACTGACCGAAAACAACATTAGGGTGGATGCTAAGTCAAACAAAACGACCTCGAGAAAAGGTGAGTGAGTCAGACATATTAGTAACAGGAACCAACCTTCGGATCTCCAAACCGCAGCGGGAGCTAAAAGACGCGAGCAAGTGCATGGATAACGGCTGCAAGACAAACAAGTGGGCGGAAATGTTGGGACCCATATGCCATGTGAATACACGTCATGCAAGTATCCAATTTGTATCGTAGCATTGTCCCCCACAAAGGCCAAATACTACTCAGTGCGAAGACTTGGAGACATCTTCGACCTTCTCGGGATTCCAGGAAAAAGCATGCTCAACCGTCTTTGAACACATCAATAAGAAGAAAGCAGTAGTGATCCTCGAGCAGCAGCACAACCCACTCACGAACCCGACCAAGACAATGGAACGGACAGCTTGGTTTCAGGAAAACGCCCATTATTTGGAGACAAATAAAACATGTATCTATATTATTTTATACTTTGACACATAAAAATTAAATTTTTCTCCGTTTTCATGCTTAAACGAACATTTCCGTGTTTTTTTTTAAACGACCCATATTCACATTTACTATGCGTTTGTCTATCCCAGCACATAGTGGATTCTCTTGGTTTCCTCATATCCATCACCCAGGAAGGTCCTCGAACTTTTCGCGTGTGGCTTCGGCTGCTACTTGAGGATTATCGTCTCCTTTATGAATGTTGCTGAATGGTGGTCGAGGGGATTCTCCCCTGAGTCAAAGAAGAGCTGGGATAGAGCGTTGAAACATGAATTTGCAAGCACTGAAGTGTTTGCAGAGAAGTCTAGTATCGCTTTTCCGATCCGCAAGAGTGAGAGCATTGATGAGTCTTAGGCAAATTTATACCAACACCGTGCTCGTAATGAACAGTATCATTAGTACTGCGTTACCAGCCCACTAATACTCTGTTATAAAGGATAAAGGATAAAACTATCGACGTTGGCCAATCTCTGAGGGATGCGCCATGCATCCGACTTCATTAAGTATCGCTGGAGGTGATTGAATGGCACATGTGGCCTTTGCCATGACTCGCGGTGGCCTACCGATGTATCAAGCAAGTGCTCCCAGACAACAGTGTATCCTCCCAGACAAATCTTGTACCAAGTTGTTGACTCCAGAGGGATGGAAGGCTTGGTGAACCATGGGCGCAGGAATCGATTCCACGTGTGTGCCGCATAGGCACCTCCAACCACTGCGCCACACGCGTCCTTACTTTAATCTGTTATAGGCAGCATAATTCTCACATCCACTTACTCTCATATGCTGCACATAACACTAGTCATGCCAATAGGAATGTAGTAAATGCAATAAATTTTGACATACTCTTACGCTATCAATGTGAGGTTTGATTAAACCATCTTTGTGAAGGTCTAAGACATGAACTTGTGTGATGTGCTGAGCATCCGACGGGAACGACGAATCACTGGAATGAAACTAAATTAAGCAAATCGAGAAGCAACATGCGATCCAATTAAACATAATATCTCTTATAAAAGGATAAAAGCATAAAGTTCTCGGCGTTGACTAACCCCTGAGGGTGTGTCATGTATTCGATTTCATTCAGCATTGTTCGGAGGTGATAAAATGCATATCTGACCTCTGTAATGACTCGTGGTGACCGATTTGTCGAACCAGTGCAGCTGCCTTGTCAGACAAGAATAGTATCTATTTTTCAAACCCGGAAGAATGGAAGGCTTGCTGAGTATTGGACACGGAGATCGATCCCACATGTCTTGCAGGGCGCCTCCGAACTACACGCGGAAAGATCTCATACAAAATTCAGTGCAACTCTTTCTTTATGGGTTGAATAAATGCGGTAGCGAAGATGAAAATTTCTTTATACTTTATACTCTCATGTTTAACAATACAGTTGTCCTTCCAAAGAACAGTTACATTAATTGGAAATCAATGGACGTGGTACATAGTTACGGAACACGACCACTTAATAAACGTTTGAAAAAGTCCGCATCGACACCTATGACGTGGAATAGAGTGACCTGAGGATACTACCTGAGCTCGCCGTAATGAATGAGAGTAAAATGGGGAACATGCAACTCCACAGGCCCTTCACTAAAAGTCAGATGTGCTCCATAAATAATATTAAAAGCAATTCTTCGTATTCTTGCTGAGCAAACGCGAGGTGTTATTATTATTCTTTATTCACAAATAAGCTGACGTTTCGGCAGACTTCGCCTTCTTCAGAGCCTGGAAAGGTCAGGTTGACAGCAATCTACTCGGTCAAACGCCTCCATAACCAAACAAAGAAAACACTAAACCAAGATTTCAACCACAATGAACACAACTTCGCGCACCCACCGCTTTCTATGAGACTTCCACTGAGTATGTCTAGTGGAGACCAACCGCACAGAATTCACATGGAATCGTAATGTGCCCTTCCCCTCAAAATAATAGGCTTATATGCTGCCCAATATCACGCGTGATAAACAAACAAACTAAAAAAACAAACAAAAAAACTATCAACTATCAACTATCAAAAAAAAAACAAACTGTCAACTTGACCTTTCCAGGCTCTGAAGAAGGCGAAGTCCGCCGAAACGTCAGCTTATTTGTGAATAAAGAATAATAATAACACCTCGCGTTTGCTCAACAAGAATACAAAGAATTACTTGATCAATGCCGAGGTTAATAGAAAGTCGGTCGTGGAAATATTAAAAGCCTTCCCAATGTCATTGCTTCTAAACTCGTAATCAGACTGGATCACTGATTCGGTATAGGACTCTCTCATGGAGAATAACGGCGAAAAATTGACAATTCAAATGCTCGACACCACAATAAAGTAGGACTTACTTATTTCGTTGACCGGTTTATAGAATGGTATCGCTAGCAGCAACAATAAGGCAATACTCTTCCTTCAAAATTAATCAGCGCCAGAGAGTTGGGTACCGGTACCTACATCATCACTGCTTTCCTCTTAAAGATATCGTTATTATAACACGAAAAATTAGCAAGGCGAAACAAAGACAATCTTCAATTGACTGAACTTGAAGAACACAAATATGTTCAAGAAACCGATCCTTAATTCCGCTGACGGTCGAAAAAACGAATCTTCCCGAACCTTTCAACTGTCAACTATAAGTGAAAATGCTCTTAGTTTTTGAGCTCAGCATTTGGAGAGCACAGAAAATCATCGAAAACATTGTGGAAAAAGTAAAGTACACCAGGCCGTGTACCGTTTCGATTTCATTGTTATTTTCCCTTAACGTATGCCTCGAAAGTATTGGAGTCATAAAAACAGCTCTGAAATGCGAGCTGCACTTACAAACGCTGTGGATAGGACGATACCTGGAGTATTCTTTACCATGTAATAAGTGTGAGAGAAAATGAGACCAAGTAAACGATTAAAGATGAAGAACATTGGAAAATGCTGCATACGAAGAACTAGAAAATCAGTCAAATGGGTCGGATACATGGGTGTTAATGACCGGACATCCCATACGGTACAGATCACACGGCTCAATCTACAGATTTTTGCCAACGAAAAACAAGTTTATTTATTCCAGTTGCACAAAATTCTGGAGTTTTGGAAGCGAGGCATTCGTTTAAAGCATTTTTTTTGCGTCATCGTAGTCGGAAAAGCATTTCTCGCGCAGGATGACGTCAATGTGCTTGAATAAGTGATAGTCAGTAAGCGAGAGGTCTGATGCATATGGCGAATGAAGCAAAGTTTCTGGCGCAGCTCGTTCAACTACTGTAGCGCTAGTCCCGCAACGTAGGGCCGGGCATCCTCGGTCGGAAGGGCCCTAAAACACATATGGGGCCTATCCCCGCGTGCCAAGCGCACTAAACCCTCCTTCCCTCCGAGGCAGGTACATTGGTACCAGACTGGTCTGGGTGAGTAGCACCACTGGCCGATACATCGGTAGGTCATCGCGTGTCAGTGCAAAGGCCAGATATGTGTTTAGTTACTTCCAGCGATGCCGAATAAAGTTGAATGCATGACGCATCCTTCAAGGACTGACCAACGCCGAGAGCATTATCCTTTATCCTTTTATCAACCAAAACATATCACTAACTAAATAGACGATAAAATCCTTCGGCTTTAACACAGGTAAACAAAAACTACATACCGCATACGCTGAATTACCGCTTCGTTCGGCGATGACCACTTGCGGTGCTCTCGTTCCCGATACAAATGAATGGCCTAAAAAAAACCAATTGCCGATACGATCTATGGCTTCATTGGGGACAAAAATTAAGCAGTAGTAGAAAGACAAAGATGAAAAATCATTACATCGTCCCAGTGAGCCTTCTCATATCGCAGTCTCTTCATATGAGGTTCGATTTCTTGTAAAAGCACTAATTCTTCAGGTTCAGTAATAAACGATGGAATAACACGACAACTGGCAGCAATAGCCGTCTTCAACTCGTTTGGCCAACATGACAAGTTATGGAAATACAATAAGGAACACAGACGTGTAGCTAACCGCATGCTTAAGCTGAAAACCTTCTTTTCAACATATAGAGGGTAGACTTTTTGTAAACTATGTTTACGAATAAATGGTGATATGCAATAGAAAAAACTTCTGAAGCGGGAATTAAAAAAAAGCAATAAAGTGGATAAAAAATTACTTTCATATAGTTTCTCATAGAACTTTTTTCTTTAAGATGTGCAGCTTCTCTTATAAGTATACGCCGCATTATCTACTGACAAACCAGGTGAACTTCAGCCTTTCCACGCAAAAAGCAATATGTATCCCTTCTATGCCAAGTTTACACGAAATTGATATATAATCTTCACTTGGCTTACGTTTCAGCATTTTCATCTTCATCAAAGCCGGTGATACGAGTCGATAGTCAACAGTTGTTCTTGTTCTCGAGGTGGAGTATTCGTGTTCGTAACGAGCCGGAAATTCGAGCCAAAAAACAAGAGCGGTGATTCCAACGACTTGTTCAGCCATTATTTAGATAATAAATTCCACAATGTCGACTCGTCAACAACGATCTTGGAAACATCCATCGTCATTGAATGAAAAAAGCACGATAACCAAGCACGTCATGATCTCAATGGTCTGCGCGCTTAAATATGACTCCTACGACTAATTTCCGAATGAACCAGTACCCCATTAGCAAAACCTGTTATACCGCTTTAGCATAACATTTCAGTTGGCTACAACGAAGCTCATACAAGCCACTGGTGATCGGTATTCTCTCGCTTAAGACAATGAATTATTAGGAGATATCCGGAGTTTTGCAAAACAATAGGCGGTAAATAGAACATGATTACATTGTGATTTTTGCTACAGGCTTAATTCGATTCAATACCGCCTAGTGCTCGCCAGATCAATCCCGTTGACAGCTGACAGCACCTATGGGTTAAAACATAGCCAACAGAAAGGCGAAAAGACCCAGATGGTGTAGTAGTGAAAACATACAACAGCCGCCTGCGGTCCGGTGCTTTGCAAATATCTCAACAACATTGTGGTTATAATTTCCAAGACCGACTTTCTGTTAACCTCAGCATTGATTGATAATTCGATGTTTTATTTCAATAAGCAGACACGAGATTGTTATTATAGAATTTATTGGAATACAATAGCTGACGTTTCGGCGGTTTCGCCTTCTTCAGAGCCGTTTATTTCTTGTAAAGTTAGTTGGTGGATAGAAGCTGCTATTGAAATAAAACATCGAATTAACACTGTGGTTATATTTCACATCATACCCCGCCTTGAAAAAAGAATAGGCAATAAAAAAAATGACTATACCAATAGAATGTTTCAAGACCATGCATGTTCAGATCTTAAAAAGATAAAAAGCAGCGCAGAGCATACGATATTGGTCAATTCCTGAATGGTTCGGCTTCATCAAACATCATTATGCTAGGATGAATGCATATCTGGCTTATATAATGCCTACCGATGGCTACCTACGTATTAAATTAGCACTAATATTCTCCTAGATAGGTTTTGTATAAATTTTCCAACCCTGACTTGACGAAAATTTTGGAGCGGGAGGGAACCAATGCCCATTTGTGTATTGCAGGGCAAATCTAACCATGCTGTACCCGCGCAAGCTTCAAGTCTCAGGAACTAGTCCATCCATATGTTTGTTTCGAATATATAAGCTCTTTGTATACTAAGTGAATTTTAGCTAAACATCGTCGTCACTCCATTTCTGTAGATGAATCAAACCCACCAATGCACGAATGAGTGGTTTCACCGACAGGATGTGTTTGCAAATTTCAACGCTAAAGCCCTGGGTGACTCTACCTTAATTCCCGTTTCTCCAGAATTTATCACATGCTTCGCTACTAACGCTGCCACGAGCATGGACAATTGCATGTGGCAGGCCTATCGAACCAAGTGTCATTAGAGTTCGATCAAAATGTGCACTGAAATCAAGATGCACGATATGTGTTACCGGTCAAAAGGCACGACGCACCTCCTCAGATTACCGTTCTATAACTCGATTCCCTCACATATTTTCCATTTCTATCCAAATTCTCCGTATCCACTATGATCTTCTGTGTCTCCCACGCTCTTGGACACCTCTCGTGTGCGATCCAACTCTTGTTTGTGATGAGAAAAAAACTCGTCCATCATCTAACCACTGCGTTTAATTTTCTCGGGGTTTTGTATAGTATTTGACGTGTTTCTCTGTGTCTCTTCCATATTTTTTTTTAAATTTTTTCGATACCCCATCGACTCCATTCCATCGAGCAAAAACGGCTTTTCGTAAGGATAAATAAGGGATATAAAGCTCTTTGCCTTGATCAATCCCTGAGGGATTCGCCATGCATTCGACTTCATTAAGTATCGTTGGAGGTGATTGAATGCAAATCTGGCCTTTACAATGACTCTCAATGGCCTGTCGATGTATCGAGCCTGTGCTGCTATCCTCCCAGACGAGTCTAGTACCACTTTTCTGACCCCGGAGGGAGAGTGTTGGTGATCCTGGAGCGCCGGGTTCGATAGCATGTGTACTGCAGGACGCCTAGGATCACTGCGCCACATGCACCCTTTGCTCACGTAATAATTGAATGAATACCCATCTAGCACCGTTCTATTGCGATCAAATATTTAGTTATAATAGACCTACGAACTAAAGAATCTACAATGTTTGACTGAAAAAGAGGTAATCAAATCTCTAAGAAAGATTGCCTGTGTTCCAGTATTCTCAATGACATGTTTTTTCAGTACAACACTAGATTTAAACACTATTAAACAGTACCAACTTGAAGATCCCATGAAGAATTACGTAAATTTATTTCACTATCGCTATGTACACATCAAAATAAGAACAGATAGTTATGCACAAATATAACAACGAATGAAATGTCAGACAGATGTGACTCAAAATGAATCACAACAACGGACAACAACTAAGATACAGAGAAAAAGTACTAAGACAAATGATTACAGGTAATTTTCCAATCCGCCTCTTAAGGCGAAGGCGCCCAAATGTTAGCCGAATGAAGCTTCTTCTAAAAATCTCGTGTTAGCCTTATTAATGAAAAAATACATATTGATTAGTCAAGTCGAGGTTAAAAAGAAAGTCCGTTTTTAAAACAAAAATGATTACATCCTTCGTAAAAATTCTTCATAAGTCGAATCTGTGGCTAGAGAAAATGAAAGGTTGCTGAAATAGCTCCGATATACATAGCACATGAGAGAGGTGAACCTTCACACCCTATTCACATTCATAGCCTAATCAGCATGAAAGAAAGGCAGCAAATTCACAAAGAACTTTTGATGTCGATCCCATTTGTAACGACTTCATCTGCTTTGTTAAGGAAAAGAGTCTGCATGTCCTTTAACGAACGTTTCAATTCCTCACGGAATTCTCTCGAGCTCTAAAAATTAAACAAAAAAGTGAAACTACAAATGTACATATCGGCATACCTCTAAATAACACATGGTCACCGTATTCGCGAAGAATAGCCCATAGACACCACAATCACCATTTAAAGACCATGTTTAGCTCGACCTTTTTCCGGTTTGGAAAATAATCACGCAAGCAATGCGCACGTCGCGATCAAAGGAAATTGGTATCTCATGCTAACAGGATCTAAGTCTTCAACTATGTGACTGTCAATTTCCCAGGGCAGCAGCGATTTCTGTCAAAGCTTTGCTCTTACCCTCTGCCACCTAATTTTTGGAAAAAAAGGAACACGCTTAAATGTAATCATTATTTGAGAACGGTCAAACTAAATGCCCAAGACAATTGAATACGGGATTCATTTTTAATCGAAATTTTACAGTAATAAGCAAATCTGACCCAATTGTAATAATGCCCTAACTTAGTAAATGATGACCCAATCAAGACTATACGACTCAAACGTATAAAATGTGTCCCGATCGTGGTGACACATCTACAGCACCACATCCTATCCAATATTGTGTCGAGACGTCCAGTAACCGGGCCTTTTGGAGATTATACCAAGTCGCTATTTAGTTTGCAATATCCTGATAATGCTATAAACCGCAGCTTGACAGAAAACAACACCACTCGATCACTGCGAGGCGGTAAGATACTGATGAAAGTTTTCATATAAGAAACAAAATCGGGTAACGTGAAACAGAATACAGAGACGCACCGTGTTATCAGCCGAACGTTTACTGGAAATATGGAAAGAAATCTGATTTTCTCCAGCAACAATGTATGAGACGCCATACCCACGATCAGCTACAGGTCCAAAGCCACCTGACAAAAAGAAATGGATAATCATATTGAGTTCTGGTAGTGCTTCGCCTATTACCAATCCAAAAAACCATAAACTGTTGAACAAATATTAAGAATGTTTTTTAAAAGTCCAATCTCCAAAGAGGAGCAACTCTACACAAATACAGATTTACACGTAGTTCACACCACTTTTGAATACAAATAGAAAAAAGATTCGAACGAACAAGTTTATTCACCACCAGCCGTAGTTAGCCGTGCTCTTTGCGCTGGGTCCATGTCATACATATCAGATTCAACTTGATTCATAGGCGTTTGACTGGTAGAAAGAAGATATGTTGGAGGAAAGATTCGGTCGAAGAAAGGAGACTCTTCTTCGAGGTAACGCTTGATCACGTACCTAAAACGATACCAAATTGTTTGTTACAACAAAACACGGAGATGGTTATCTAATAAAATAATTAAAAATAAGTCTGCCATCCACTGAAGGGCCAAAAACAGCGGGGCATATGCCATGTAACTTCAAACACAGGTCAAAATGTCAAGGCAAGTGTTTTACCTACTAGAAATTACTAAAGCACTAGTCTATCCCTAACTACGAGAGGATACATTAACGATAGATATATTTGACCACAGATTTTGAGCATGACAAAGTTGCATCTTACTGCAATAATTTGAAGTGCACATGGTTAACATTAGTTCCAATTCGACTAATTTATAATAAAACATACAACGCAAATAAATGTCTATCGATTCCCTTTCCGCACATAGCATCTCGATAAAGTTCTTGATGATTGTCGCAGGCCTCTCTTAAGAGAGAAAGACGCTCTTCACGCTAAATATGTAGTTTGTACGGTGTATGAACGAAATGTGCTACCAACGTCCAAAAAACTAGATGAACGTTAAATAAGAAGTAAAGTACCTTTTTGGAAGGATCCAACATGGACAGCACAAAATCTACAGACTTCATTGTACAAGAGCGCACCGTTTCAGTTCGACCTTCGCGATAGAGTCGAGTCATTGATGCCTCATAAGTCAGTGAGAACTTGTTCTGATTCTAAACAAACCAAATAGCGCTACCATAGCAAACATCTCAGTGTTCAACGAATATAATTCTTTGGATTCAATAGTGATTTAATTCATAAAAACTCCACGAAACTCTTTAACTAAGCAGTTACTTGTTGCCAGTATGTGCTCAATGAAAATACTCAAAATCCTTATAAACTGTAGTTAGTAGACCCAATAATCTTAAAGCCAAGGCTCGATTAATGATTAGAAAGCGATATCGTTTTAACTCTTCGCTGGCCCGCAATATTTCCTTTTTTCCTCTAAAACTTCGACAATAGCAAATGAAACAATACTAACCACTAATGACGAATAAGTGAAAAATGACTAAAGGAAAGCCCATACTCACCTTATAGTAAGTGTACTGCAAACACATTTGAAGAAATGCGTCAGGAGAAACACCAAGCCTCTTTATAAATCCTTTACCATAATCAGTCCACACTAGAAGGGCCATTTCAACATCGTCAATAAGATCCTGGGCTACTTTCATCGACACTTCGATTGCATCCTATATATATATATA
>MQTX01000048.1:2249191-2441451 GCA_009735665.1 Angiostrongylus cantonensis
GAAACAGAGTAATATAGAAAAAAGAGTATTTTACCAGCGTAGAATCCGTAAGCTCCCACTTTAGCCGCTCGGGTTTCAATTGGAGCGTAGGAGTCCCTTTTGTGTTACCACTCTCATCATACCCCATAAATACTATGTCTCGAAGCAACATCCATTCCATGAAGTGCGCAATTACTGCTGCGTCACCCCTATATGTGAAAAATATATGCTACGCTTGCTAGATTCCTAAAACCTAAAACTGTATTTGCTCCAAAGTGAGTGAAAGAACGCTGGTTAGAGTCGCAACTTTTATTGTCCGCCCATTCTTTTTTCATAGCAGGGTATGATATGAAACACAACCATAGGAATGCTGACACATCAGCAAAACTCGGAAGCTCAGGTGGGCTTCGAGTCCGCAATTACACCAACCTGGAGCTCACGTACTATCCACACCAAGGCCCCTGTCTTCCCTTCCTCTCAATCATGTTCTTATCGGTGCTATCAGCAAATATCCGTCAATGAAAATGACCTACGTCGTGCAAATCGGCATTGAACTTAGTTAAGATCAATTGAAATCAAAACTCCATTGACAGGTGATTACTGATAGCACCAAAAAGCAAAAATTTAGCTGAGAGAAAGCAAAGCAAGGAACTCGACTGGTGTGTTGAATAGCATGTGAGCTATGTACGCTCTCAGTAAGTCAATGTCAAGTTCGCAGTTCAACAAGAGGCTCTAAGTTTTACCCATATCTCAGCAAGCTTAAAGTAATTAATATTCAAAATGGAATTAAAAATACGCGATGAAACAAACTCACCAGGAATGCTCCGTATTAATTCCTACATGTGCGTTTTTGGATATTATAATGTTGAAAGACTTGTCGTACCATCTATCATGTCCTTTTCCATGAAGTAGAATGTGTGCCCATTGATCTAACTTACTCGAATCGTTCTAAATTATTGATTAGTAGCATGCAGTGCATACTTTGCTTTATGATTTACGTGTTCGTATGTACTATTCATCACTCATGTGCAGCATAAATCTACATGTTTAGAAAACACGCAGCTTGCAAAAGCATAAGTCACGATCCATCCACAAGCGGAGAAACAAACACAAAAAAAAGGAAGGAAAAACTCGGCAATTCAAAATGATATGTGAATGATGAATAAGTGGCATAATCGATTTTAAAAAACAGCCAGTTTTCAGGTGGTTTCACTTAAAAGCGCAATGCATGGATGCAACCTGCATGCAGTTCCTTAACTATCATATTTACAGATAGTCAGATGAACCGCGAAACCAGATCCGCTCTTTCTTTCACCTGTATACCCTTTCTTCATACGTATGTGTTTATCTAATTATTTTCGAGGTTTCTCGTGGTCATTTCCAAAACTAATAACAAACGGGCTTCCATCACCTCTTTCAAAAGCCTACATCTTGATAACATGTGGACGACGAGGACTGAAATCACTAAGAAGTATTACCTACTACCTAAAATTTCTATATAAAGTTATCTACTAATACTAGCATTTCGAAACAAAAGGAAGACTACGTACTATTAACAGCACTGTTATTGAAGTTCATCATATTAATGTTATCATTACTCATAATTAGTTTGTTTATAAAATATCCAAAAGTTTTAGTAAATTAGTAAAAGCAATCCCCGTCTAACCACATATTGTCTGAACAGTTCGATATCAGCTATGAACGGAAAAAAAAGAAAGTTGAACAGGAACACTGTCAACTTCCTTTTCCACGGATCTCCCCAATATGAAAGATCTCGAGCCGGTAGATCTCGAGGCTACGTGTGGCACCCCCAGGTGGCGGATAGGGACTTAATGGTATAGCGAGAAGTATATGGGAGGCGGTTAGGAGTCGCCTCCAACAAATAAGCTCCATGTTCATTCTGGGAAAGCCTGGCAAGCTACCTGCGAGTATACCCCGCCCCCACGTTCAGAGCTCAGCAAGCTATACGTGGGTATCAAAATGCTAAACACAGTTGAAAAAAACGGACCTCATTCCCGTGACCCCGAAAGAGCCCCCAATTTCGCGGCGTTGGGTAGGACGAGAAAGGAGAGGCTGCTAAAATCTCAGGGCCAATGGAAGCTGCCTGGATCACGAAGAACTATGGTGACGATCTGTACCTACAAGGCACCTACACTTATATCCGAGTCCTCGATACAAGACTCGCTGCAAGCAAGAATGATAAGGTACGACGTCATCGGCCTGGCCCAGACGAGACGACGCCACCCATTCAACGCTGTCTATGACACTGGAGAAGAACTGTTCCTCGGAACATGCGACAGTAGAGGCGTAGGCGGTGTCGGCGTTCTCGTCAACACGAGTTTGTCCATGAACATCGATTCATTCGAACAGCTTACAATCCGAATCGTACGTTTACGATTAAAAAGATGTGGATCAATACCGGCTTTGACAACCTTCGGCGTTTATGCGCCAACATCAAACTAAGACGAAGAAGAAGTCGAAGCGTTCTACATGGACTTGGAGAAGTACTACAAAGAAGACAATACATTCTTCAAAGTCATCATTGGAGATTTCAATGCCAAGATTGGACCAAGATGAACGTCTGAAGAACGTCACATCGGGACCCAAGAATAAGAATGGAACGAACAGGTTGAGTGGTTCTCTGAGTTTATCATGGCGACCAAAACCATCCATGGTAACTCGCAATTCCAGAAGCCTCACTGTCAACGATGGACGTGGGAATCTCCTAATGGAGAGTACCATAACGAAATAGACCACATCATAGTAAATAGAATGTTTTGCCTAACCGATGTCGCTGTTGTCCCCAATTCTGCACGGGATCATACCACCGTCTCCATGCAAGATTCTATTTCTCGTTGAAAGGAGAAAAACCCGCTAAATAGAACGTCACATCGGGACCCAAGAATAAGAATGGAACGAACAGGTTGAGTGGTTCTCTGAGTTTATCATGGCGACCAAGGCCATACATGGTAACTCGCAATTCCAGAAGCCCCACCTTCAACGCTGGACGTGGGAATCACCCAATGGAGAGTACCATAACGAAATAGACCACATCATAGTAAATAGAATGTTTTGCCTAACCGATGTCGCTGTTGTCCCCAATTCTGCACGGGATCATACCACCGTCTCCATGCAAGATTCTATTTCTCGTTGAAAGGAGAAAAACCCGCTAAATCCGAAAACCGAAGTCCCAGAACCACCAGAAACTGGAGCTTATCGAGTACATTAGTGGGCTGTTGGGAAGATGCCGTTGTCGACAACATCGACGAGAAATACGATCGGCTCATTCAACATCTTCACGTTAGCGCCATGAAAGCTGAGAGTTCGAAGGTCACCAAGAGACGTCTGTCTCCAGAAACTCTCGAGCTAATACGCCAGCGTGGAATCGCACGAGCTGCATGCAACCGCGAACTAATGTCCGAGCTTGTGAAACAATGCAGACAGGCAATAAAAGAAGATCTTAAAGAGAGAAGAGCAGCAGTAATGGTCGAAGCTGCAGAGTCTGGCAAAAGTATTCGCAAAGCCCGCCGAAGCTTCGCCGATTACAAGATCAAAACGATTGCACTCCGACGCCCAGACGGAACAATAACAGCGTCCAGAAAGGCAATGGAGAGAACCAACTACGAATACTACTCAGATCTCTTCGATAGCCACGTCCACCTCCCGTCATATGAAATAAAAGAAGAAGGATATGTTGTACCACCTGTTCTCCCTTCCGAATTCTGACATGCCATCTCATCGGTGAAAAATCGAACAACAAAAATTTCACAATTAAGATTACACCATTCTACAACGATATTAACGTCAAAAGAGGTGTTAGGCATGGCGATGCAATAGGATATGTTGTACCACCTGTTCTCCCTTCCGAATTCTGACATGCCATCTCATCGGTGAAAAATCGAACAACAAAAATTTCACAATTAAGATTACACCATTCTACAACGATATTAACGTCAAAAGAGGTGTTAGGCATGGCGATGCAATATCGCGAAAATTATTTACTGCCACATTCCAGAACGTCATGCGAATATTGGAATGGGACAATATGGGAGTGAAAATCGATGATCGGCAGTTACATCACTTCGCTTTGCTGATGATATCGTCCTTATAACACCAAACATTACACAAGCGGAACGTATGTTTGCCGACTTTGATAAACCCTGTGGAAAGATTGGTCTTCGACTAAATCACACAAAAACGACGTTGGTTTCGTATGACCAAATCACGCTCAACGGAGCAAATATCTCTGAATCCTCCAGTTATGTCTACCTAGGTCGGGAAATCAATACGACGAAGGATTTAGCTCCAGAGCTGAGGAGAAGGAAACGAGAGGAACATGAATATCGATCCATCCGAACAAATAATAACCCGAGTCGGACGTTACAAATTGAAAAGATGTAAATCAATACCAGCTTCAAAACTGATTTTCGTCCACTCGTCGGCGTCAAGTTGTAATGAAGAAGAATTCGAAGCATTTTAAGTGGACTTGGAGAACTTCTGGGCAGAAGGTCGTTATTAGAAACTTTAAAGCTAATATTGGGCCTAAAAGAACGTCTGAAGAACGTCACATTGGGACGAAAGGATAGAATGGAACGAACAATGCGAGCGGTTTCATGATTTTATCTTAACGATCAAGACAATTTATGGCTATTCGCAATTCCAGAAGCTCCACCATCAACGCTGAACATGGGAGTCTCCCCATTGAGAGTACCACAACGAAATGCTCCTATATAATAGTAACTGAAAGGTCTTACCTAACCGATGTCGCTGTTGTTCCAAAATTCTTCACGGAGTCGGACCATCGCCTCCTTCGTGCACAACTTCGTTTTTCGCGAAAAGAAGAAAAAGCCGCTTAATTGGGAAAACGAAGTTCCGAAAACCTCCATACAGTGGGATTTATTCTGTTCATTAGTCGGCTCTTGGGAAGATGCCTTCTTGATAAAATCGACAAGTAATACGATCGGCTTATTCAACTCACGTTAGTGCTATGAAAGCTTCGCTCGAACTGCAGTCAACCAGCTTCCTCACGTCTGAAATTACAAAGCAATGCAGACAGGTGATAGAAGAATATCTCAAAGAGTGAGGAGCAGCAGTTATGTTCAAAGCTGCAGAGGCTGGAAGAAGCATTTGCGAAGCCCACCGAAACTTTTCCATTTACACAGCCAAGATGGTTCCGATGCCCAGACGGAGATGTTAGTGCTTACAGAAAGGCAATGGAGAAAATCATTCACGGTTACTACTAGGATCTCTTCAGTAACCACGTTCTTCTGCGCTCACATACGAAATAAAGGAAGGTGGATATGTCGTATCACCGCTTCTCCCGAAATCCGACATGTCATTTCATTGGTGAAGAATAGAACATCAACTCAGAACAGGATATGTTCTGAACACCTGAAGAAGGCTTCCGTCAGTCCTCGGAAACGCACTGGTTCCTATTCATTAGAAGACCAGTGAGACCGTGCTGTTGTTCAAAAATGATGACCTTCTCGATATCGGCAACTATTGCTCAATCTGTTTACTGCCTATCGTCTACAAACGTTTCTGTCGATTCACTCCAAAGAGGATTGTCGGAACACTGGACGAAGGATAGCCATGTGAGCAAGTAGGGTTTCGATAACCATTCAGTGCAATGGACCACATCCCACACGTTAACAAGGCTCACTGATGTGTCGCGAGAATAAAATAGACCGCTCTTATTGAGATAGAAGTAGTCATGGAAGCCCTCGACAGCTAAGGAGTCCGTATTCAGTATATAGAGATCCTATTTTAGTTATATAAAAACTTTACAACCAAGATATCACCATTTTACTACGAAATTAATATCGACATCAAAAGAGGGGTTAGGCAAGGCGATACCATGTCGTCAAAGTTATTTACCGCCTCTCCCCTGAACGTCATGCGAACATTGGAATGGGAGAGCATGGGAGTGAAAATCCGATGGTCGGCAGTTACATCGTCTTCGCTTTGCTGATGAAATCGTCCTTTAACACCAGACATTAGCCAAGCGGAACGTATGTTTGCCGACTTTGATAAAACCTGTAGAAATATTGGTCTTCGAATAAATCTCATAAAAACGATGTTTATGAGGAATGCATTTACACCCAACGGTACGAATACCACCGAATGCTCCAGTTACGTCTGTCTGTGTCGGGAAATCAACATGACGAACGACTTAGCTCCAGAGCTGAGGAGAAGGAAACGAGAGGCTTGCAGAGCTTTCAAGAGCATTGGGTTGTAGTGAAGAGAATAAGGAACACCCGACTACGTGTCCACTTTTTCGACTCAACGGTTCTTCCTGCCCTAACGTATGCGTCACAAACCTGGTCGCTGCCTAAGCAGGATGAAAGATCACTCAGCGTTATCGAATGCGCAGTCGGAAGGATGATGCTAGGAGTATCCCGTTTCACACACATGGGATCCGAAGCTCCGACCTGCGTCAACGATTAAAAATCAAAGATGCCGTTCCATACGCCAAACAGTCGAAGATAATGTGGACCGGACACGTAATGCCTATGAATGATAACCGATGGACAAGCGCCGTTAGTGACTGGATTCCTCGGGATATCAAACGTACTGCAGGAAGACCACCGACCCGATGGTCAGTTCTTCACGAAGAGCCAAAAAAAAGATATGATGCTCAACGAGTCCCTAGAACGAGCAGAACACATTGGGCTACTCTTGCACGTGACAGGGAAAAATAGAAGATTTACTGGCGCCCACTCTTGTCACTCGACAATCTACAGGACTACAGGTGAACCTCCTTTTACTATAACACCATCAAATCCTATCAATGCGGAAATTTCGCTAGAATCACCTAAACAGTTATTTGGAAAATTTGCGTTACCGATGCACTATTTTGCTGCTTGACGGTAGTTTAGACTCGATACAAGTATACAATTATAATTACCAGTGTGAGAGTTGCGGAAAATTTGGATACTTGGATGGCCGGTCTTCACTGGTTGTACGGGCCCCAGCACAATTTCCACTTTTTGGGAGTTTTAAAGGTTTAGCCATTGTGCTTCCCTAGAATTCTGAGGCCTGCCTGGCCAAAGTCTGTCCGCGGTCCTCACTACCAAAAGCAGTCGCCGCCCTTGTGGATCAGAGGAAGATTTGCCACCATGCGACCAGTTTGATACCAGGACGGTGGTGGATTCTAGTATTGTTTTACTCTTAGCTGGGCTTCATGATGGAAACACCTGACTCTTTCTCAGCTTGGCAGACCCTGCTGGGTGGTGCAGAATACTAACGAAAATAAAATGAAACCTACTCTATCATATGAAACGTCCACATCGTCTAGAATAACAATAAATGCAGCTCGTTCAATGTCATTTAAACTATTTCTATTGACTCCAGAACGGAAGAAAGTTTCACGAGTTCTTGCCCAGTGTGTGCGCTCCCCTGCCGTTAAAGCAGCCAATCTCTCCTTAAGAACAAGGTAAACCAAATCGTTTCATTTATAAAGCTTTCATAAGCGACAAACGAACTTCGCCTTGAGCTGGAGTGAATTCCTGACTGAGAATCCAATCATACTGAACTTGCAGTTCACATGCATCTAGATATCTGAAAAGACAAGTAAACTACTTATAGAGCAAATACGTTCTAGTAAGCTAAGCAGTGTATTAATAGTAAAGAAATAAAGCTCTGGATGTTGATCAATCTCTAAGAGATAATCCATGCACTCAACATGGTCAGAGGCGATTGAACGCATATCTGGTCTTCACTGTGACTTGCGGTGGCCAACCGATGTATCGAGCCGGTGCTGCTATCTTCCCAGATAAGTCTGGTACCAATTTCCTGACCCCGGAGGGATGGTAGGCTTGGTAAGCCTTGGGCGAGCGGATCGATCCCATGTGTATTGCAGGACGTCTCTGTCCACTACGCTACACGAAAGAGCGCTAGATGGTACATTTACCTTTTCCCATTGTGCACAATAACTTTGAACCAACAGCCCCTGCTATAAACAGCTACGTGCCTGGCATCGTCCCAGTGAAAGAATCGATCGCACTAAAACTGAATTTGCCTATGAAAATACAAACGCAACGAAAGCCATTGATAGAAAATAGCATAATATAAAATAGTGTAATTAATCCCCCGAAATATCCCGCTGAAAGTGCAACACTAAACTTTAATGCACGGTATTTCCAGTTCAGAAAATTATAATAGAAATATCTATATGTAATTCCAGCTACTTGTATCTCCGTGTCGAACGGTGAGAAAATGTTGAGCGTCTGAAGGAGCTGTTTCCACGATACGATTGAAATTTAATTTTAAGGTTTCTCTACCGAGGTTATGGAAGAATTTGGCCGACTTGACGGTAAATTAATCTTCACCTTTCCTTGTGCTGAAGAAGGTGAAATCCGTTGAAACCTCAGCTATCGTGAATAAATAATATAACCATAATCTCGTATTTACCAATCAAGAAAACGGCAAATTATTGAGTACTGCCAAAGTTAACAGGAAGTTGGTCCACGGGGTTACTATATGGATTAGCAGTTGTATTTATCTTTTGAAAAGCTACTCTCTGAAAACACGAGACGTTTAGTCAGCACAGCCCAAATCTTAATAATAGTTCTGACGTGTTAAAGACCTTCATTATAACCCAATAATAAAACTAACAAATAATCGTAGTAGATAGATGATTTCATCGCAGTATTGTTGAGCTTCTACGTCTTTGTTATGAATAGAGTGTTATATCAAAACACCATTCGCATAACTATTGCTCTAGGCAAAAATCGTTTCTATCTCAAATACTGATTCTAAAACGTGACAATTCTTATAGAACACAAGTAACAAAACCATAGACGCTAGCTGTTTAATCCCGATGATGGAAATTGCGAAGTTACCTCTTCTCCAGGAATACGGCAGCTGTTGAACAAGCGCTCGTACTGCATAGTGCAGAAAGGAACTTTCGTTCGAGGAGAAAGCGAGAACTAAAAGATTCACGTCATATCCAATTTGATGACACCAGAGTTATAACAATGAATTCTAATACAGAATAAGTAAGAAACAAAGCAAGGTAGTCGAATACAAAACACTGACAGGAGTGACTTCCTGTCTTTCCACCTGTCGGCGGAATTGCAAAGCTGAGTACGTAACATTAGCAGCACGCGCTCCTTGACTATGTGTTGGATGTTCATTCAAAGTGTCCTATAAGTCACAATGTTTAACTGTTTAATTACTAATTAATTGTTCAATTACTTATTTTTTTCATGGCAAGGTATCATCTGAAATACAACCCAATGTTGCTGAGATGTTCGCAAAAGTTCGACCCCAGCCCAGATTCGAACCCTCGATTACTTTTTCCGAGGGCTCACCTGCTATCCACTTCATCACCGCGGTCTTTTCTTTGTTTTACAAATTTCTTTTATCCCTAAGGTGCTATCAGCAATCGATCGTCAATGGAAATGACCCTTAAGGTAAAAAAAAGTGCTGAGAAAAAGGTAAAACTAAGGCCTCGATCGTGCGGTAAGCAACACGTGTGCTCCCAAAAAGGGTAATCGAGTGTTCGAATTTCGCTTAAGGTCCAACTTTTGCAAATATCCGAGCACCATTATGGTTGCCTAAGAAAACAGCTAACATGATTACTTACAAATCCATAGTAGTTGCTATTGATCATAATAGGACTACGTTGACGCATGTAAACAAACTCTTCCCACCAGTCAGTAACCTGAATATGGGGAAGTTCACCATCACAGTAATGGAATACTGACAAAAAAAAACTCCTGACATAGTTTGTGCTCAGCCAAGACTTCAGAGCAAGATATCTTTGAAGACGACGTCCAACACCTTTGCGAAAAACCTCTGACAAATGTTCTAATTCTGCAAACTCCTCATCGTTTAATATTGGCCTCATTGAAAGTAGGTGCTGAAGAGTACATTGTTACAAGACGAATAACTAACAACTTGACAAAGTGAATATCGTATGAAATGTGTTAAATAGAACGAAGGCAAGATTGGTGGCACTTGAAAAACCATATGTTTCCACCTTTTCTACTGTTTCATCCAATGAAGGAAGAGGAAGATGCGGTAGAGCTCCTTGGTATGAATGCAACATTGGTCCCGACTTCGACATAAGGTTCAAAAAACCCTACAAATAAGTATTCCAAAGTGTTAACAGTGAATACAGTACATTACGAGACACATGGCACTCACCAGCCACAATTTTGTTGAAGTAGATAGAGGTTTCCCAGGCTGCTCATACATCCAGCCTTTATAAGAAAGCAAAGTTTTAAGTGTTAACCGCAAGATTTGAACCAACACAAACCAGATCAAAGCTCCAGATATTAAAAGCGAGAAGCAATACCCTATGATACCGTCGCTGAAAGGTGTTTGTTTATTCTCTCAGCCGAAGCTGCAAAGAAATTGCAAACATACCCAAACAAAAAGTACAAAATGTGGTACTCGATGAATGGAAGTATTCCAAATGATAAGTCACGGTGAAATGTGGAGAATAACGAGAGGGCTCCGATCACAATCGAAATGGTGATTGTATTGGCCGGAAACATACCAGCCATAAAGTTATTCTAAAACAAAATTAAGGTTGAATTAAACTGATGATGGAATGGTAATCCCAACACTCAACAAAATCTTAAGGACCTTAAAGCGGGCGATGCGTCGTTTGTATCCTCGTTGAAAAGCGTGCCAGATATCGTAGAGCAGCTCCTGATCATAGCTGACGGAAACACCATCATGGGTAACTAAAAACATCCACCACATGAATAGACATATGTTGCATGACTAAAAAAAAAAACTGTAACTGAAAGTAAATTAAAAGTTAACATTGTGATTTCGACCTCACCCTCAGCTTAACTGGGTTCATTGTCGATTTCTGCTCCCCAGATCAATCTCTTTTACGGGTGATTGCTGATGGCACTGGCAGATATAAAACCAGCTCAAAGAAAGGTGAAATTAAGGATCCGCATGGTGTAGCAGTGGACGAATTAGCCCCCGGAAAAGTTAACAGCGTTTTCGGTCCCCATCGCAGACACCTCACCGGAATTTTGCAAATATCTCAGTACCATTATGGTTATATCTAAACTTCGTTTGTTTAATAAAAAGTACTCCTCCGTTTCTCTTTTACTTCCGAAGTTGCCTAGTCTTTCTTGCAACGCTACAATTGCTTTGGTGGATACAATGCCAAGACATGTTCTCCAACTGGATATAATCGATAATTTTACTATGAGCACCAAAGAACTGATAGAAAACTATAACATGTTAGTGTTTAGATGCTTAGATGATCCGCTTTCACATGTCGAGCTCCTGACACTTGCTTGTTTCGTTGTCTCGCTATAGCTGGCCAGGCAAGTGCTCGGACGTTGCTTTTACTGTTATTTGTTGCTGATTGTACTGTTATTTGAAGAATTTAAATTATCTTTCCTTATAGAGATGATGACGGAGCAGACAATGGCTTGGCTGACCTCGGCACTCAAGGAAAACACAACGGCTTAGCTGGCAAAACTACGAAGAAACGGAAGTTATGCCGAGGTCCACACAACCAGTGAAGACGGGACCACAAAAGCATCCAAGTAAGTATTCACATGTTGAATACCAGCCCAGAGAATACTTTAACTGCAATCCTAAAATAGCCGTGCTAAGACGTTCCAGTTCTTCACTCCAGGGACGCACCAAGCCAGGTAGATCGCAGGATCGGTTGCCCTGGGAATTGAATTAGTCCAGGAATGCAGTGAATCATGAGAGGTATAACATGTAAACGATGTGACGAATGTCCTGCTAGTTTATTCTCCCAAAGTCCAATCTTCCTGTTTCTCGAAATTCTGCCCCCCACCCAAACATTCATTCTCCTAAAGCTATTCAAGGAAAAACTTCACTAGCCCTCGACAGTTCTCTATGTGGCTACTAGTTCGAGAGAATCTTAGCATTGCTACTACTGAAAAAAAAGTATGGTTAAAAAAGGCGTAGTTAAAGAGAACCTTATATACAGACCAACTAAATGGCATACCGGATCGTCAATGTATCAAAACAAGTGCGCACATTTTTTGCACAATGTAACCACTTTTTATTTACCACCTATTCCTTTTTCATGGCATGGTATGATGTGAAATACAACTACAATGATGCTGAGATATCTGCAAACCTCCGCACCACAGGTGTCTGCGGTGGGGATCGAACCCGCCATTACTCTTTAACGCAAACATCACCGCAGATAACTGTAGGCTGGGGTTTAGTAGATATCTCAGTATCATTGTTGCTGTACTTTTTTTCTATAATTCCTACTTTCTCAGTACTCTAATAAACGACCACAGCTTACAAAGCATCCAAATAATTGACGATACTTATACATATTACTCATATCGTGACATTTTTTCTACCTTGACATCGATTCTAAACGCTTCTATGAGTCACTGGACCCTTCAACATGGCCTTCAAAATCTTCCGAGCATACAAAAACCAGTAACATCGCTCACCAGTGAATGAAAGAGCTACGGCACTATGAGCTTCAGCCATTTTTCTCGCGGTAGAGTTCGCTTCAGAAGCAATGAATCAATGGTAGTGATCCAGAAAAAACGACAGAAACTTACACGAAAGAAGCTGAAACTAAGCAAATGATAGATTCTGGGTGGTAATAAGAGCAAAGGACGAAAACATAAGAACCACGACAAGTAAATCAATAAGAAATACTTTCACTTTGACTCTGACTTTGACTTTGAAAACTTTGACTCTGGTTATGACTGTAACAAAGCTGGATGCATTCAACCAGCCGCTACACACGAAGAGACATATGATGCGACTGGCTGACGGAAGGGTACAAAGTACGACGACGACGCGCCCGTACACTAAACGACGGGCAGGTCGTGACGTCACTCGCACGCGATGTTTTCGATCAAAGTCCTCACTAGGGTATACGTATACTTACTAAATAAGTACTACTACGCATAATTGCTTAGTACTATTCGTGTAGTACCTCCCGACGGTTTGCCTCCTCATCGTGGCTGGGAGGTGTTCCTGGGTGTCCGGCTGTGATGTACAGCGGGGGTTCATCCACCTATAGGGTCTCCCAAGCTGAGAAAGACCCCGGCGTTTCCATCAGGAAGCTCAGCTAAGAGTAAACCAATACCAGGATCCACCACCGTTTTAGTATCAAACTAGTCGCACGGCAGCAAATCTTTCTCTGATCCACAAGGGCTGCCTATGGTGGTGATGACCTCAGGCAGACTTTGGCTAGGCTGCCCTCTTCACTCCAGGGAACCGCAATGGCTTAACCAGCAAATCTCCTACAAATGGTGATTATGCAGCAGCCCGCACAACCAATGAAGACGGGCCGTTCAAGTGTCAATGTAAGTAGTATTCAAGTAGTACATAAGATTTCCCCATAGTGCATTGAAGTTGCACGTCTGTTGATAGTCACGTTACATCAACGAAAGTGCAAAAAGTACAGAACAACCTAACGTAATGTGATCCGAACAGTCGAAACCTTATGGTTTCACAAAAAGTCGGCAATTTATTTTGTTATTTTATTTTATTTATTATTTATTATGTTATTTATTTTGTTGCGTTGTTCACTGCGTCATCATAAACGTGTAAATGAAGAGGCTTCAAAAACAGGGACTAATACCACGAGTTGTATCGATTGAAAACGAGATCAAAATTTTTCAACGGTCTAATTTAGCCCGCTCTGGAAGAGTTAGTTTCCATGGTTGCTAAATCAGAAATGGTATGTTACTGCAGTAATGGAATTCGATACAACTGATAACACAACGTTCTAACCTTGACCAAATGGACAAAGTACAGTCAGTGCTGTCACTGCTAAACGTTACTTCATATCTATGACCATAAGTAAACTTCAACGTTCCTGTAAAGAACACACTGTTTGCTTTTTCAAAAACTATGCCAAGTCTAAGGGCGCGTGTAGCTCATTGGTCGCAGGCACCCTGCAATACACATGAGATCGATCCCCGCGCCCGTGGCCCACCAAACTTTCCATCTCTCGGGGCCGGCAAATTGGTACCGGGCTTGTCTGCGACGATAGAAGCACTGGCTTGATACATCGGCCGGCCACCGCGAGTCATTGTAAAGGCCAGATATGCATTCAATCACTTTCAATGATGGTTGACGTAGTCCAATACTTGGTGCACCTCTCAGCGAATGATCAACGCCGAGAACTTCATCCCTCACTATTTACGTCATGCTTTCATCGTCACCTGTACGTTCAGTTCAACAAATTATCACGAACAGTACATGACACTGAAATAAGAAAAAAAACGAACGTATATCATGGTCTCCTTACCGTACCGCTTATTCTACTGTACTTTAACACGTCTACTGAACTCGTCAACACGTTCATCTTTACATTAACCTAAATATATATGTACGATGCCGAACGCAGAATACGGCTGAACACTTAGAGAACCATATGAGTCCATCTCCAGACGTAACACCCTTTTGTTTTCTCATCGAAAGATTGTCACCAGTAAAATTTGTTGTAGCTTCACGGTATACAGGGAACATTGTAAATTAACTCGAGGTAAGTTCTTTAGGTGGTTTCTACCATGCAATTTATAATTTGTAGATATTCTAAAAAAATATACCCCACATTTGGTCCCCATGAGAGTACCAGTAAGCCAATTCTGTCAAGCAATGATCCCAAAGTGCTAAGACATGCGAATTATTCCAAACTGGAAAGGGCACCACGAAGTTGCACGAGTGCAACCAAACAAAGTCAAGAACTTGTCAAACTATTAACGGTTTACAAAAAACTGGTTTTCGGATCGATTGGCTTGTTATGCGCAAGAGAACACTGTGGCTACAAAGCGTACAGAAGTATCCTTTAGTACCAAGTGTCTCATAAACAAGGGCGATGTGCCGATGTCACTGGAGAAGTGGTACACGAGTCCTGTCGTGGTCATGCATGTGTCCTTTGTATCGACATGGTAGCACTGACATTGTTATTGATCACGAGTGTGCTTGACGTCTTTGATCCTTCGCCGACATGAGTTGGTCAGCCATATGACGAGCGGCCAAGAATTGCTGCACATCGGCCGCTCTGTGCTAACCCTATTGCAACGAAGCTGGTTTCTCGACCACTCACGATGATTTCTCGGTAACACTTCTGGAAATCACAACTCTAAAGATTCATAGAAGAGACTTTTCTCTACCGCATTGATCGCAAGGGTAGATTTTATACATTGTCCTTTCAAATTCAAGTATACTTAGAATCAAGATTTTCAAGATTGAAAATGGAACTTAGGAGTAATAGTACCTTCACCGCAACAGCTACAGTACAAACATAAACGATATTACGGACACTATTGGTATCCTGCTAGACAAAAATTCCATTTGTTCATTTGCTTCCATGGTCAAAATGTTCGGATTGAAGCAAAAAAGTACGTAGGAGATGGGGAGCTTATGGCACAGTGGTCGGAGGCGCTTTGCGATACATATTGGATCGATCCCCGCGGCCATGGTCCACCAAGCCTTCCATCCTTCCGGGGTCGGCAAATCGGTACCAAAGCTTTCTAGCAGCACTGGCTCAATGCATTGGTAGGCCACTGCGAATCATCATATAGACCACATATGCATTCAATCACCTCCAACGATGCTTAATGAAGTCCAGTGCGTGGCGCGCCTCTCAGCGATTGATCATCACCGAGGGCTTTACCCTTTTATCTTTTCTACGGAAGGGTACATGTCGTGAGCTCTAGAAAATCATTGTTACGTCAAGGTAAAACAAGAGGACTTTTATTCTGCAGGCAGAGGTTTGCAGAATCTAATACCTTTTATTACGATCAAGAAAATTCACTATGAGGTTAAATATGTTGATTTGGAAGTTGAAGACGATAACTAATTTCGCATCGTACCAGTCTTATAGAGGTCATGTTAGCGTGTATTAGTGAGCCCTATGATGTTACCTGATACCTCACTCTGGAGTAGCCAACACAGCTATAAATGAAACAACAGAATAAACGATTGGAAACGGCATTTTTCTCAAAACGTGTGAACCTACTACTACACGATATAAAGTATAAAGGATAGATCTCTCGGCATTGATCAATCGCTGAGAGATGCGCCATGCATTCGACTTCATCAAGCATCACTGAAGCTGATTGAATGTTATTTGGCCTTTAAAATGACTCGTAGTGGACTACTGGTGTATCGAGCCAGTGCTGTTATCCTCTCAGATAAGCCAACTTGTACCAATTTGCCGACCCCAGAGGTACGGAGGGCTTTGCGGGCCTGGGGCGCAGAGATCGACCCTATGTGTATTGCAGGGCGCCTTTGACCATTACGTTACACGCGCTCACACTATACGACATTGCGAGACATATCCACTCAATCTATATGCTCAAAGAAATCTATAGCATTGAAGGCAACAAAATCATATAATACAAACCAATGTATCAAATCGTACTACACACTTCCTTAACCGGTGACTTTTATAACGGTAAATCCTGGTAATCTCGTTATGGTTTATAATCTTAGAACAATCGGCACACTCAGAAGCACAAGCATTCCTATAAATCGATATTTATGGCGTAAATTGAGTAAACTTCGCTCCCGTCGAACCTCTATGGCTTAGCGAAGAAAGACTTCTCTATAAGAAGCCTGGTCTGATTCAAAGGTGTGTGGACTGGTAGTTAATGCATTGACAAGAAAGAATAGGTCAATCTGCAAAATTGAACAAATAGCCAGGATCTTTAATTCATAAACTTCATTTTTGCCCTGGAAATGCAAGGAAAAATCAATGGTCCCAAATTACTGGATCGCACATACAAAATCACGTGGATACGAAATGACCATGGATTATGGCATTCGAAGGTTCGAGACTTGGTACCTCAAATCATTCAGCTACCAGAGTTCTAGGGAAAAACCCTATTTACAGTCTGTTGCATCCTAAAATCACCAACATTTAAACAGGAAATAGGGGAAGTAGAGTCTACAAATTAAAGAAAAAGAACTGGAAGTATTACCTTCCTATAAATAACTACTGACTTTGGCAATAAGAACTGTGCAATAGCATGCATAAACACTTACAAGAAGATTATGAACAGAGACCAGGGTATACGGCACCTTAAGCCCTTATGAAGAAAAAAAGCGCTACAAAGAAGAACGTAGATCGTCCTCAAAGAATCCAGTGAATTCTTAGGTAATAAGTACAATGCATGAACACATTTATGAGATACCAATTTAAGGCTCTAATCACTCGCAAGGCAATAGATACAAGGTCCTGGAGAACTGACTTTAGACCCTAATAATGCTTACTTTATCTGGTTTGTAGTCCAGCATGCGAACATGGTAACCTTTCGTTCCCATTTTCCATCATCCTGAACAAATTTAGCAATAAGATGTAGCTGAGAAGTGGAAATGTAATAAATGGAAAGAGAAAATTTATAGGTGGAAGTTAAGTCCTAATAAAAAGGACTTTAAACTAATACCTTTAGAAGAGGAGACGTTTACTACAAACATTCATAAACAGCATGTGAAGACCACAGTATTTTCCACGATGTTTGGGTGATCTAAACAAATCTGTGTTAGGAGGAAGCAATGGTAATAGATATAGAGCATTGTTAGTTTAAAGATTTCAGTTTAGTACCAATCCCTTTGAAAAAGATCGAAACTTAGGTACTAGGAGGCACCACTGAAGGGTGAATGTAATGCATTTAAATGGGCAAATTCTGTGTGTAAACAGTTAAGACTGTCCGATTGACGGGTGATAGATGATTGCACTGGTGGATAGAAAACTAGCTGATATAGGATAAACGAAGGACCCGCATGCTGTGGTGGAGAACACCTTAACCCCTGAAACGATAATAGAGCGTTCGTTCCCCACCGCAGGCACCAGCGGCCCCAAATTTTGCAAATATCTCAGCATCATTGTGGTTGCATCTCACATAACACTCCGCCATGAAAAATTGTAGTAAGCAATAAATAATAAGTAACCCTTGTGTTAAAATAGTTTTAAAAAAATCACGTGTTTTTGACGAACAATTTTTTGTACAAATACACAACTCTTTGTGAAACATTGGGCACACAGTACTTACTTCATGGTCTGTTCTCTTCAAACAATCATCCTCCGAAGCAATTGCGCTCATGTTAGTATTCGGCCTGAGGATCTATCGTCACCTTTCCTCATCTTTTTGTTGATTACTGGTTAAGCATAGTTCTCCTTGAAATGTCGAAGTGACGAAAAACTTCATTATACGAGGTTAAACTCCTACATAACCACTTTTAATTTTTTACCATACTGATCAATCTGCGCTCCTGTAGCGCAGTGGTGGGTAGAGATCTGCTATACATATGGGATCGATCCACGAGCCCCAAGCTCATCAAGCCTTCCATCCCTACGACGTCGGCAAATTGATACCAGACTTATCTGGGAGGATATTAGCACTGGCTCCATGCATCGCTAAGCCACCGCTAGTTAGATATGGCCAGACATGCATCCTATCACCTTCAACGATGCTTAATGAAGCCAAATATATGGCGCATCCTTCAGGATGATCAATGCCGAGAGTCTATCTTTACCTCCACTTTCTTGACTAACCCTATCGATGAATTTAGAGAGGAAAAGGAAACCATACGAAATATATTTTATCTCCGAATGCGTCCAGTTATTCTATGATTATTGGCGAAAACAGTAAGTTACCTAGGTCAATTTTCACCGAGTACGCCGACATTATTTCTTCATCATGTTCCAAAAATCAAAAGCGTGAACAGTTTAAATGAATAATTTGCAACATTTTAATGTGACAAACAGCGTTAAGAGTTCGAAAAATAAAGGGAAACTTTAATGATAGGTCATCATTCAGCGTCTGTATTCCTCTTCCGCCAAAGAACAGTTCTCAAATGAAACTACAGTTTATTTTGGTGACTCCTCAATTATTTATCGACTACTCTCATAAAAATGAAACTCTCCAAAAAAAAAAAATAAAAAGGGATTAGGAACATTCTTGTACTGTGAGCAAAAACAACTATCAACACTATTTCGACACTCCACGATCCATGTCACTCACCACTACTATTCTCAATGTGTAGAGATTGCAGAGATTTTTGAGAATGTATTACATGAGCGTGTGTAGTACAGTGGTCGGAGGTGCTCTGCAATACACATGATCGCCTCACCCAAGGGCCACCTAGCCTTCCATACCTCCGTGGTCAGGAAATCAGTACCAGAGTTGTCTGGGAAGATAGCAGCAGTGGCTGGATGCATCGGTAGGCCATCGTGGGTCATTGTACAGGCCAGACATACATTCAATCACCTCCAACTATGCCTTATGAAGACGAATGCATGGCACATCCCTCAGGAATTGATCAATGCCAGGAGCTTTACCCCTTATCTTTGATTATAAGCACAAATACAAAATATTACAACATACCGTGAGCCAAACAAAAAAGCCATAAACATCCCGAATCGAATCATTTCAGTCTGCCATTCATTCCAATACCACATGAAAAAAGAACTTACACCTCAAAATTCCACACCATTAGGCTTACTAGAAACCACGATGTGTTGACTCCGTCATCTGAACAATTGCGTTGTTTCGATTCTTCTGTTGCCTGATTCTTCCGCTAAAAATCTTGTATAAGCGACAAACATTCAATACATACGCATTACATAAACTAAGCGCGACTTATGTAAACGTATATTACAAGTATACGGTAACAACCTGATGTCAGCTTATCAATGAAATAAGATACACTGATAAATAATTTATCACCTAAAGTAAAGCGCTTAAGTAAAGTGAAAGGGGGGGGGGGGGGGGGGATGCAATTTATTCCCATTTATTTCCTTTTCAAACACTAGAAACTCATAAAACGTCTTTATTTTGTGGTAAAACCTCCAGAACATTATTGTAATTGGAAAAAAAAGTCTGCTCCCATTATCAAAATGTCGGAAGGTAGTGTGGGGGAGGGTTTTGGTAAACCCAGAGAACGTCCTGGAACCATCAATACAAAAAAGAACCACGGATGAGATATAGCCTTCATGATTGGTAACTTACCTGTTCACGACATTATTCGAAAAACCTCCGATCTCGAAACATTGGTCGAGCACACTAAATCCAAGGGACCATTAATTTGCATCAATCAACATTTAGTAGGTATCTGGGATTCAATGCAACTACTCCACATAGAATGACACATTTGCTTTGACTTATATGCATTGTTCACAATACATGAAATGTCTAGGTACGTATTGTTAACAATACATGAAATGGCTAGAATATTGATCGCGCGGTCGGACGTGCAGTGCTGGCTCCAGAATCAGTTTACTATCGGTAGTTCCTCGTCTTTTTTACAAAAGAATGTTCTTTGATGCTATGAATTTATACTCATATTTGAATTACTGATAAAAAACATTATCAATTTATGAGCGGAGCCCTACGAGTATATGGGAAATGGGATTAATTCCCACTAAGAACCTAGTCCAATACCACTTTATCTGTGTCACTGAATCTCTAACACTAGATCCTTATCTTAAGGTTCTTTAGATCTTTAGAAATTTTCAACGAAACGAAGAGTTGACGTCCCTAAGGCCTAAGGTAGGTGCTGAGAGGAAAACTGGGGTGCTGGTTGTCGCCCATTTGGAGTACGGGGGCAAACGAAGGGAGCGTGCAGTGGGCAGTAGAGCAAGATCCAGTCTCGGCTCTCATCGCACCCTACCTTATCATTGCACCGATATCAACGCATATCGTCGTCAGTGTGCCGACCCGACCATATAGCCACAAACACATTTCATCGACAAATTTGTTTAGGGTCGACCTTTTATGAGATAAGATAGCGCGTCGTATCTTATTTACTAAGTTCGTTGCCGCTTTTGCACTCGTCTCTATCTCGTTCTGTTTTTCTCGAGTTGTTAGATTCTATTCTAAAGGGTACTCTTTCATGGTTATTACTTTGCCGTTTAGTATACGATAGTGAATAGCAATGGATTTACTTCACAAGGGTTGGTTCACGGAGTTCTCGCCGGATGATCTGGAAAGGATGAAAAATGAAGGTATGACTTGGTGATCTGCTTATATCAATTCACATCGCGTGTGATGGAAAATTAGAGGACTGTTAAGTTAAGTAATACCACGGAATTAGGCATACAATTCTGGACGTTAAACAGATAAGATGATTGCTATTTGATACAGCTGGTCTAGTCTCCGCTTTCCTTTTTCATTTGCGTTGTATGAGTTTCATGTGCTTCATATTGTCCCTCAGTGCGGTTTACAGTTATAAAGAATAGTCGACTTATATTTTTTTTATGTATTGGAATGAAAAACTCAAGTAAAAAAAGAATCAGGTAAGGTTAGACGAATCGAGAGAGTGGGTCTCACTACCGCCAAGCTTCAAGTGTAATGTTAATTTTGTATCTGGTGGTATGTCATTTGTACTTTCGTTCCAAAGGATCATCTGAATAGCGCTTATTTCCCTTTTCGCTATAGCTTTCCCATTCGCAAAATATCTCAGCTATCCGGTTTTATTAGAGATCTTATCAGTGTGCCAAAATCACTGTTTTGCTTCTTTTACCGTAGAGATCTGATTATACGACAATCCATGAGTGTCGTGCATTTGAGTGTGGATTCGGCTGCTGCTTGGCGATTTTCGTTCTATTCATGAATGTCACTGAATGCTGGTCAAGTTAGTTCTACTTGGGATAGCCGTGTCTGGACGTCCCTATATGGATTGGAGGGTGTAAAATGAGCTCCGATAAATCTTATATCAATTTCATAATCCCGAACATATGAGAGGCTTGGTGGGCGCGGAGTGGGTTTGAAGCAGTGTGAGAAAAAAGGACCAAACCAACCTACAATCTAGGGTAGCTAAACGAACTTGAAATTTATCTCCCGTCAGAATATGGGATATAGTGCGATGATACATTAGAGTAGGCTTGAAAATCCAATAGTCTTTTCGACTCTCCACTAGTCCCATCTTGAGATCTATGATTCATTTCATTTCATCAAATTATATTGCTTTCCACGACATCTCCTTGTGCATTTTACATCTGTTCGTCCTGACCATAATCATTTCCCAAGTGGGACGACCATAAATTTTCCATGAAAATGTACTCGTTTTGTGCAATGGAACAGAGATTATCAATTCACACTAGGTTGACTGTTATCGAACATCCACTGAGGCACATTGTTTAACACGATCCTCCAGTTCAAGTCCTTCAGACTCTTCGAAGGGGAGCACGGAAGGCTACACATCGTCCTCCTTATATCGTCTTCGTGACGATAAGATGAAATCATTAGGGAACTTTATACTGTTGTATTCGTAGCGTTGATCTATACTTGATAATGGCTCATTGTCCACAGAGTATATGTTCATCATTGGTTTCCAGACGGCGTCTCTGGAAACAATTATCCAACGGTTTACCTCCCCATCGTGGCTGGGAGGTGTTGCTGGGTCTCGGACTGCGATGTACAGCGGGGTATTCATCTCCTGACAAAGTCTCCAAGCTGAGAAGGAATCCGACGTTTCCATCAGGAAGCCTAGCTAGCAGTAAACTTATACCAGGATCCACCACTGTCCTGGTATCAAAGTCGCATGGTGACAAATCACCCTTTGATCCACAAGGACTGCGACTGCCAGTGGTGGTGAAGACCTGGAGCAGTCTTTGGCCAGGCTGATTCGGGATTTCAGGGAACCACAATTGCTTAACCAGCAAATCTTCAAAAAATGGAGATTATGCTGGGACCTGCACAACCAGTGAAGACGGGCCAGTCAAGTGTCAGTCTATGCTTGATAATGGCTCATTGTCCACAGAGTGTGCGTTCATCATTGTGTTCCAAATGGCGCCTTTAGAAACAGTTATCAATTCCCATTACCATAGCTCTGGTCAAAAACATTTACAATGAAGTCCATTGAACCGCGGAACACCATTTCATCGCTCGCGTCGACGAACAGTTTTGTCTGATTGTAGCACCCTAGAGCTTGCTGTTTTGCTGATCTTCCGGAAAGGAACGCGTCATACGTCGTGGATATGATGGTAGTGTCATTTTCATCCTTCTATTTTCCTGCTGGAAAGGTTATTTCCTATTTTCTGTGCAGGTAGGGTTCGAAAGTGTATCCTCATCTGGAGCGTACCCATTATGCACATTCCTTCCTTAATCCAACAAATGGACATGGACCATAATTCTACATATGCATACCCGTTTGTTGGACCCGTTTGGCGCAATGGTTGGAGGCGCCACTGTGACACACATGGAATCGATCCCTGCGCCCATGGTCCACCAAGCCTTCCATCCCTGCGGGGTCGGCAAATTGCTACCAGACTTGTCTGCGAGGATAGCAGTACTGGCTTGATACAACAGGAGGCCACCGCGAGTCATTGTAAAGGCTAGATATGCATTCGATCGCCTCAAAAGGTGCATGATGAAGTCGAATGCATGGCGCATCTCTCAGGGATTGAATGATCAACGCCGAGAGCTTTAAAGCTTTTCCATATCCGTTTGCTATACAGCTCGGATGACTTGAGCACGTCTCTTTTTTTAACTTTAAGCAGGCATGTCCCAGCTTATGGCAAACGTTATCAATTGAAATATTGTGAGAAATGTATTGATAGTTATCATACGGTGTGAGAGGATGTATAGTAACATAGTCTTACACTTCCATGGAACGATAGATCATAGAATCTTCTATCTATAATCCAAGCCAAAGTAAAGGCCTCAATGATACCTTGCGTAACATGTAAGCGGTCTGAAAGGGTAATCGCTGTTCAATCTGGTCTGGAGACAAAGTTTTGTAAATATCTCAGCATTATAGTAGTAGTTGTTGTTATTGAAGATAAACACATGTAGAATTTATTAATCGGTTGTCATAAATATGTTGGATGTTGCGCATTGCAGAATCAGGTAATGTGAAGCAGATGAAATCTGATGGAGTGGTAATGGGTGGTGCGTGGCCAGGCCAAGCTTTTTCTCTAAAGGTAAAAGAAGTCTTGTTTCATCAAAGGAGCGATTATCAAGATGTTCTCGTATTCAAGAGGTAACAGCTTTCTATTTCGCCCATCTATGACTGAACCTGTTTCGTTTTCTGGGTTGGAAATAACGCAGGTAGATAGTAATGAAAAAGCTAAACATTAATTATCTGTTCTCATTTTATGTTCCAGTGAAAGTTATGGAAATGTACTTGTACTAGATGGAATCATACAAGCAACAGAGCGAGACGAATTTTCATATCAGGAAATGCTCGCTCATTTACCGATGTTTGCACACCCAAATCCAAAAAGGGTTAGCTAGCTCCTTTTCTCTATTATTTGAACATTAAAATTTATATATGTTTTCGTTTTGTTTAATATGACAATGTTACAGTCAACATTGTTTTTACGATCTATAATTCATGAAATTTGCGGACACCATAAAATTAACACTTTATGCCATTACTTCTATTTACTGCCTATTCTTCTTTAATGGCTGGATATTATGTGAGTGAAGTGCAACTGCAAGGATGCCGAGATATGAGCAAAAGCGGAAACCTCAAATGGGCTTCGAAACCATGGCCCTCCTAACAGGGATTCGACCACAACAATCGGGGATCTTGCCTTGCCTTTATCTCAACCAGTTTTTTTTATTTACGATATAACTGCTATTAACAATCAACCGTGAATGGAAACGATCGCTTGAACTTCCGGTAGGGATAACCATGAGTTGCACGTTCAAGTGAAGTTCTATAGTTTGATCATATCTCAGCAGCCTTTTGGTTTAACGCTTTATAGTTTAAACATTGAGGTTTTGATTATTGGCGGTGGTGATGGTGGAATTTTGAGAGAAGTTTTGAAGCATCCCGAAGTTGAACAAGTCACTATGTGTGAAATAGATCGCGTTGTAATCGATGTTTCAAAAAAGTATGTTTTTTTTTTTTAGCTTGCTTCATCTGTTGTCCATTGACTGTTCAGAATTCGAAAAATCAACTTTCATTTAACATCGGCATTACTAATCAAGTGATAGTATTATGAGCTCTTCTTGATAAGGTAGTACGGGGTAGTTAAAACGTATACTTGCTTTTAGGAGACTAACCTTTGGGGTTCTTCAGAGCCGTTTCCGTTTTATGAAAGCCGCAGAGAGGATTCGTGGTTTCAAACTTATTAGGGAGAGTTCGTAAAACTGCTAGAAACTTCACCTTTAATGTTTGAAGTTAGAAAACAAACATTCGTAGTCCAGCCCACCTGTTTGTTTTTATAACGTATAAGCCTTAGCTATGTATTATATCGTTATTATTATTGGTGCAATTGTATTCTTATTGTTTTATTTTTATTTTACTATTATTGTATCACAGCTATCTTCTTCATAGAAGGATTATGAGTCGGTTAGCCACGAAGCTACGTGGTGCGTTCCCAGGCGGCGAATAGAGGGTTAATCGCGGACCGAAAGCGGCCTCTACTTCACTGAGACGTAGGTGGATCCAGTGAATAGACCACATCTTTCTGCTGTGTTGATTTTGCACATATATTCTGTATTTACGAGGATTTATTCATGCATGAGCGCGTGGGTGCATACGTGGATTGTATTCTGCGCATTAATTCGGCTGAAAACTTGCAATCAAGTAACGGGAAGTATATGGGAGACAGTTAGAAGCCGCCTCCAACACACAAGCTCCATGTTCACTCTGGGAAAGGATGACGAGCCACCCGTGAGTACACCCAGCACATAGTCAGAGTAAATCAAGCTATACGTGGATATCAAAAAGCTTCAGTAAAATAATTGGCCTTCTTTCCCCAGACCCCGAAAGAGTCCCTGTTTCGGCAGCGTTGGGTAGGACGAGTACGTAGAGGCTGTTAAAATCTCAAGGCCACTGTCGACTGTCTAAATCGCAATGGCAAAGGTGACGATCTATACCTACAATGCTTGCGCAGTTACATGTGAGCCCTCGATTGAAAACTTGATCATAGAGCAAGAAGGATAAGGTACAGCGTCATCCGACTGGTGTGACGAAAAGACGCCACCCATTTAACACCGTCTGTGACACCGGAGAAGAACTATTCCTGGGAGCATGCGACAGTAAAGGAGTCAGCGGCATCGGCGAGGTTTAGCGTTGAATATCGATTTGTCCGAAAAAATAATAAGCCGAGTCGGATGTCACAAATTGAAAAGATGTAGATCAATACCAGCTTCAAAACTCATTTTCGTTCACTCGTCGACATAAAGTTGTGACAAAGAAGAATTCGACAATTGGGAAAACGAAATTCCGAAAACCTCCATGCAGTGGGATTTATTCTGTTCATTAGTCGGCTCTTGGGAAGATGCCTTCTTGATAAAATCGACAAGAAATACGATCGGCTTATTCAACTCACGTTAGTGCTATGAAAACTTCGCTCGAACTGCAGTCAACTAGCTTCCTCACGTCTGAAATTACAAAGCAATGCAGACAGGTGATAGAAGAATATCTCAAAGAGTGAGGAGCAGCAGCGCTTTTTTAGTTATATAAAAACTTCACAACCAAGATATCACCATTTTACTACGGTATTAATATCGACATCAAAAGAGGGGTTAGGCAAGGTGGTACCATGTTGTCAAAATTATTTACCGCCTCTCCCCTGAACCTCATGCGAACATTGGAATGTGGTAATATGGGAGTAAAAATCGATGGTCGGCAACTAAATCTTCTGCGCTTTGTTGATGACATCGTCCTTATAACACCAGACATTAGCCAAGTGGAACGTATGTTTGCCGACTTTGATAAAGCCTGTGGAAAGATTGGTCTTCGAATAAATCTCATAAAAACGATGTTTATGAGAAATGCATTCACGCCCAACGGTACGAATACCTCCGAATGCTCCAGTTACGCGTCTCTCTGCGTCGGGAAATTAACATGATGAGCGACTTAGCTCCAGAGTTGAGCAGAAGTAAGCGAGCGGCTTGGGGAGCTTTTAAGAGCATTTGAAGATGTAGTGAAGAGAATAAGGAACACCCGACTACGTACCCATTTTTCTACTGCTCGATTCTTCCTGTCTCAACATATGCGCTAGAACCTGATGCCTACGTAAGCAAGATGAAAGATGGGTCACTCAGTGTTATTGAACGCGCATTCGAAAAGGCGATGCTACGAGTGTTCCGTGTCAGGCGACTGAGACAAGGTATTCGAGGCTGCGATCTACGTCAGCGATCAAAACTCAAAGGCCCCATTTTAAATATTTGCCAAATGATTGAATGTAACATAGGCCAGACGCATAGTGCTTTTGACCGGCAACCAATGAACGAGAGGCCTAAGTAACTGGGTTCGTCGGGATGTCAAACGCGCTGCAGGAAGACCATCGACCTGATGATCAGAATTCTTCACGTAAAGGCTAGAGGAAAGATATGATCTTGAACGAGTTCTTAGAGCGAGCGGAACCCACCGGGCTACTCTTGCACGCGACAGGGAAAAATGGAAAATCTACTGGCACCCGCTCGAGGCACTTGACAATCAACGGAAGAACAGGTGATACAGGTGATTGTGTTGATGTTGTTATATTATTAGCTACTTGCTCGGTGAACTCAAGAAACAAAAGCCAAGGCTGTACTATTTTATTTTTCGCTTCCGCCATTATTAAATTTGCAAATACTTGTTTATTTTGTTGTGGCCTTTCATCTACAATCTCTTACAGGTTTCTACCTGGTATGTCGTGCTGTTTTTCAAGCCCTAAACTAAATCTATATTGTGGCGATGGCTTCGAATTTCTGAAAAATAACAAGGTATTGGTAACTTTTCTTATTATCTGCCGCCAGTAAAATGGATTTGTTGAAGACTGGTTGGCAAAATTTGAACTGGGAGATTTCCGTAATTAGCTATGTGCTATGCAAACGGCTGCACGTTTGTAGTATGAGTTGCGATGATATGACGTTCGCTTATATTGACAAACGACGCTTCACTATTTTCTACAATTTTTAAGAAGAGAATACTGTTGTTTTTGACATGATTCTACTATTTAACATATGGACTATGTGTATTCCTATAGAATTTGTTTACTTTGAAGGTGTGCAATCGATTCGGTTGCATCTAAAGTCCTTGATTGGATCGAAAGTTCATCACTGTGACAAACTCGCATAGAAAGCTTAACCAAATTTTTGGGGTTGACAGTAGTTTGGGTCGTCATTACGGTGATTTCCCAAGCGTTCTTCTTCAACATTGGGCATGCTTCTGGTCTCGAACTTTGGCTTCTATTGGAGATGATGACAATTTCTAAATATATTTGAGACGACACCTATTTTTTAGTTGCTGGCACGTGAGATGTAGATAGACATTATTCCTCTCCGCGCACACTTCAAACTGTATGCTGTTCCTACCGTCCATTTCGTCACGTCAACCCGAAATGACCATGCCTCTTCTGTTCTTTTTTTCGGCTCTTCCTTATATATATATATTTTTTTTTACTAATTCCTGTGATATTTGCATCCTGAGTGTTCTTCTTCATACCTTCCCATGGTTTTTAAACGTTACTGCCTGGTTTAAAATCTTATCAGGAAAGCCACTAAGTCAAGTGCAGTCAACCTCGCGTGTTACTTGCTGTATAATTGTCTCGGGATTATCGATATTTTCATACATTCTTTGTATGGTCATTGATTTTTATGACTACGGCCCTTCATACTGGTTCCAAAGAAAGGCTCAATTTTTAGTTAAAACTGCATTTTATAGACTTTAATCACCTTAACGAGTGATGAGTTGAAGGTAATTTTTAATGGACCACTTTGTCGAGAGTGGTAAATGAGAAGTTGTCAGTTGTCCTTTCTTTGAGAGCAGTTATTCATGTATTGATGAACAATGAATTAGTTTTGGTCAGAGGGCCATGGCCGTATTGTGCAATGGCTAGTGGTGCTCTGCATTATTCATAAGGTAGTTAGTGTATGTGCTCCAGATAAATCCAGCCTCTCTTCGGGGATGGAAGTGTGCCGTGATGTTATCTGGACTTGGAGATGCACTCTTCATAACGATAAGATCCGTTGCAGACTATAAGTACTATGGAGTTATCCAGTAGACGGTATCCTTTCTCTAATACCGTCTTCGATGTCTAAGTCAATTGTGTTAGCGCATTGGAAGCTTTTATAGAGCGATATCGTTCTTTCATCGCAAAAAGTGATGTTCAGTGAAGTGCACGTGTTCTTGATGACGTCTCAATATTACGGTTTCCAGATTCTTTTTTCAATTTTCCACTTCAGATTCGTAGCTTTGCTTTCCATCCAACTTATTGTAGGACACGTTTGTTTGATTAACGGTATCTTTTTAATGGATTTATAATGGTGACTGTATTAGGTGACAGAGGAACATGGAATTCGACGGCAGGAAAAATGTGGAGGTGCACAATAAAGCCTGATACCATAGCGACTATATTGGCGTATACTAGTTTTTATTACTTTCTTTGCTGTTTCTACTTTGTAGAGCATTGAGACATGTGGAAGGTCGGGGTAGTCTCATGGCATTGATGGTGTTCTGCACAACCTGAGATTTGATTTATTCTCAAAGTTTGTCATATCCTTGATTTCGCTCACCAAATAACTTAGTATATGTGTTACTAAGGCAGGACTCCTCATTAGAATTCTAATGTAGCCGTGCAGTCACTAGCCTTTATAAATTAACCGAATATTGACATTTCAACCAGTTTCCGGTTACATTTACTCGCACTGATTCACAGTATACTAGGTAATGATTTTTGGACGGAAGCAGGGCACTCGTTCACATTATTTGTGAATTTTTTGGGGTAATAATGTGAGCACACTGTTCACTATGATGAGGCAATGAGTTGTGGAGAGAGATTTCTTCTAAGCTGTTAAAAATATGGTGGCCATTACTATGCGTCATTTGTTCATTGGCTATCATGATCATTATTTTTGTTGTTTGTTTATTTATCTACTGTTTTCATCTCAATAACATTGTTAGCTCTTTTTTCAGAATCAGTTTGATGTTATCATTACTGACTCGTCTGATCCAATTGGACCTGCAGAGAGTCTTTTTGGGCAATCGTACTATGAACTATTGCGAGACGCGCTCAATGAAAATGGTGTGCTTTCTTCACAAGGTCAGGTATTACAATAAGTGTAAGCAGCGTTCATACATAGGCTCATTCCAATTTATGGTTGAATAGTGTGAATTAAGGCGAATGCCCTTGGCTAGACCTTGCCCTGATTCGCAATGTCTACCATGAATACTGTACTCCGATCTTTCCCGTTGTTCACTTCGCTGTTGGCTCTGTACCAAGTTACACCAGTGGGCTCATGGGATACATCGTCTGCAGTAAATCGAAGGTTCTTCCCAGCTCTTTGTTAGCTGCTTGTTCTGTGCTCACAATCTTTCTGTTGTCTAACTGTTGCTGGTTAACACTTACGCGACGACGTGACCTACATAGGACTCATTCCATGCTCTTAGCTCATATTGAATTTTAATAACTGCAATGAAAGCTGTAGTATAAAACTTATTTTTTTCTACTGCGACCACATTTCTTGTCTCTTCAGGCCTTGATATATGGTTTTTCAACTTTATTGTTTCAAGGTTCATATTTCGAACACGAAAGTAGATGAATAAGCCGGATTTCATCCAACACGTCAACATGGTAACCCCCAACATATTGCTTACTTCAGCGCTGGAGAATTTCCGTTGCAAATTCCAGAAATTTAAATCCCTTCTTCAGTTTTTCGGGAGATGCAAACCTAAATATATTTAAATTTGAAGGAACACAGTATGTTTGTAATTATTAAAATAGTGTAAGGTCTTTATTAGTAGTCTATAAAGTTCTGAATTTATGAAATGCTCTAGTAATCGGATTATTGGCAAACGGAAAAGGAACACAACTTCGTCGCGAAAGGGTTGCTAGTGTTGTTTGTGAGGAATGCAATGTGTTGTAGGCGAAAGCGCTTGGCTACATCTGAGCTTGATCGCCCACATGGTTCGCTTTAACCGTCGCTTGTTTGCTAACGTAAGATACGCCCAATCGGCTGTCTCTACATATCCGTCCGGCACGATGGGCTACATCATATGTTCGAAATCGGTGTGTCGTCCAATTGTTTTCTGTTTTCGATTAAGGCATGCTGATCTTCTGAACAATGGTTAGATTTTAGTGGCATGCATGTGTGTAAATAGCTTAATGCCAGTGGTATTTATGAGGCTAATTTCAATTTGAGGACATTGATGTCACCGTACCATCGCGTAAACTGACGGATGACGGTGTGGTGAATATGAACTTACGGTATTACAACTCAGAATTACATTCTGCCGCTTTCGTTCTTCCTCAGTTTATCAAGAAGGTTTGGAAAAGTCTCTAGATTTTGTTTTGAAATCATAATATGAATAATTTTTTTACAGGAACTGGATAAGGAGTGAACTTGATGCGGATCATACGTTGCCGTTGTACTTTCTTATGCTGGTTAATATTGTTGTACACTTGAAGATAAATGCGAAGACATTTCAAAGATTGTATTCATATCAGCTCATGGATGTGGCGAAAATTCATTTGAAAGTTGTTTACATTTATGACTTGTTGTTCCTACCATATAATACACCAATAGTTTTTCTAGCTATCTTACTTCCTTGGATACTTAGACGGCCCGATCTCACTGGTTGTGGGGACCTCAGCACAATCTACGTTTCTTAGAGTTTTGCTGGTTCAGTCCCTTTGTGTTTCTCTCGACTCCCGATATCATCCTAGCCAAAGACAGATCATCACTACCACAGGCGGTCGGAGCCGTTGTGAATCAGAGCGAGATTTGTTACCATGCAGTTAATATGAGACCAGCACGGTGGTGGCTGGTATTCGTTTACTCTTAGCTAGGCTTTCTGATGGAAACGCCAAACACCTCAACCCGAAAGCCCTTACTGGGAGGACGAATCTCTCCGCTGTACTTAACAACCCAACACCCAGGAACACCTATTCATGATGAGCGCTAAACCGTTGGGAGGAGTGGCTTCATTGAGTGACCTGAATGTGGAACACGCAGATCTCCCACCTTTGCTTAATTTCTCTTTCACTCCGTTCTCAATATTAGTTGAACGCTCGAGGTTCACACGTGAGGTGTTCTCTTTAATCAAAGAACTACCCATTTAGGCCGCCAAACGACAACTCTAGAGATAAAAGGGTCCCTTTTATCCTACCCTCCAATTCAAATGAAGTAAGTACAGTTATAAAACGCTGCCTGAGAAGGGCCGGTACAAAGAATTCTGTAACGATAACTCCCACGTCCGACTTTCTATTAACCTCGGCATTGATGGAATAATTCTTTTTACTTTTGTTTAGCAAACACGAGGTGTTATTTTATTTCTTTATTCGCGAATAAGCTGACGTTTCGGCGGATTTCGCCTTCTTCAGAGCCTGGAAAGGTCACGTTGACTGCAATCTACATGGCCAAACGCCTCCATAACCAAACAAAGAAAACGCTAAACCAAAATTTCAATCACATTGAACACAGAGTCTTTGCATACTCACCGCTTTCTATGAGGCTTCCACTTAATATGTTATGTGGTGACCAACCGCGCAGTGTTCACATGGAAACGCAATGTGCCCGTCCCATCAAAATAGCAGTCTTATATACTGCCCAATATCACGCGTGATAATGAGGCATTCCTCCCTGCGGTTCATTTTCGGATTCTTGGAATTAATCCAGAACGCCTCGAGAATTTTACGCGCTTGTGTTCTCGATTCTTGCGCGAGGATCGTAACCTCTACTTCAAAATCTTCTCCGTTATGTCTTTGCATCCTATGCGTGCCTAGAGGTAACGATAAATGAAGTTTCGTCGAGTAGCTAGTTCGTAACCGCCTACCGTCTATGTGCAACGCAAAAGTGCATAATTTGCCCTAATGGTGGAAACGGTGATTGCATGAGCTCGGGTATAGTTTATCTGATCTCCTGTAAGCCACGCGGAGACGATTAGATTGGCGAAACGGGTATGCCCCTCTGTGTCTGCATAAAAGAACACCTAGTTGGTAAACGTAAACCAAATACCACACTAGCCACGCATAGGACCCAGGGACATAGCGGGGAGGACATTGAGGTACGTGTCACGATCCTCGCATGGGAATCGAGCACACAAGCGCGCAAAACACTCGAGGCGTTCTGGATTAATTCCAGAAATCCGAAAATGAACCGCAGGGAAGAATGCCTCATTATCACGTGTGATATTGGGCAGTATACAAGCCTGTTATTCTGATTGGGTGAGCACATTACACTTCCATGTGTATTCTGTGCGGTTGGTCTCCACGCAACGTACTCAGTGGAAGACATAGAAGGCGGTCAGTGTGCAAAGAAGCTACTCTATGTTTAATATGACTGAAATTTTGGTTTAGCATTATCTCTGTTTGGTTATGGAGGTGTTTGGATGGGCAGATTGCTGTCAACTTCACCACTCTATAACGTTAAAGATGCTGAGATAGTGGCAAGACTCTGGACCGCAGGTGTCTGCGGTGGGGAACGAACGCGCAATTGTCCTTTCCGGGGGGTAACGCCTTCACCACCACACCATGCGGGTCCTTTGTTTCGCCTGTCTTACTCGCCTTCAGTTCTGAAACTTGTTCTACGTCAGCACCGTTTTCAGTTTCTCTGAAGAAAATACGATCCATCTTGGGTGAAAATGCAATATTTTTTTTTGGGGAAACATTTAGAGGAGCAATGAAACCGTGCGCTTGAAATCATTTCATTCGTCGACACATTTTCTAAAGAAAAGATACTTTAACAGAACATATTCCCAGATGGTCAATAATGTGCTTCTATCCAAATTCGGTTGTCAAAGCCTATTCTTCATAGTTCTCGCTATTCTTGCTGAGCAAACACAAGGTGTTACTTTATTCTTTATTCCCTTAAAGCCGACGCTTCGGCAGTATCGTCTTCGTTTTCCGTTTATATGTGCCTTCCACTGAGAGAGAACAATAGGATAGAACAGAGTTAATGAAAAGTCAGTCGTGGGAATTTCTCTCCATGTTATATTAGTGAAAAAGAGTATTTATCCCTTCACTGTTAAGGTTTAAGACCTCCAGAGAGGCAAAATGTGGCATTTTTTGTCGACTTCAATATTGTAACAAGAGTAGGATATCCTCCATTTAAAATTTTAGTGAACTATGATGACTCTTTCAGATTAATGAAACTTAGGCAGCTTACTGTGTTTCTATCTACCGTACTCTATTCTTCTTCCTAATTTGTGTTCGTCAAGGTTCCATCAAAGTAAGTAACCATGGTTCGACGTCAGTTGCAAAAACTCGTTCGCTCATCATGAAGGAACACCTACTCGTGTGATATCCCCATTTATTCATCAAATCAGTTCCAATCCGCTATAATTCAATAATCCACCTGTGCCCTTGACTAAGCACATGCCAACCTTTGCTCTATAGAAGTAAGTAACCAAGGTTCGACGTCTGTTGCAAAAACTCGTTCGCTCATCATGAAGGAACATCTACTCGTGTGATATCCCCATTTATTCATCAAATCACTTCCAATCCGCTATAATTCAATAATCCACCTGTGCCCTTGACTAAGCACATGCCAACCTTTGCTCTATACCAATGCTCCCTCGAATGCGAGCTCAGTTCTGATTACTTTAGTTGCGGAGATATTTGGAAAAACGCTTTCTAAGCGGAGTTACTTTTATTTTTACAAAAAATCAAGCAGTTAGCTATCATAAATTAAATGAAATGCCTCACCATTGTGATATGAAATATTTCTCCTTTTTGATTACAGCGCCTCTGCCTCGTGGAATAATAGAACCACATGGTTAAAAAACTGTAACTGTGTCCTTGTTAACAATACAGCGAGATTATAGCTGTAAACTCTAAGACTTTTCATACCCTGTGTGTTGATAATCAACGATTAATCCAGCTCCACAGTTCATGAAAAATCTTCGCGTGAGTACGATCAATGGCATAGGGAAGAATGAGTCGTAGGTAAGAGGATTAGTGCGCGTATAACTACTGGGGTCAATAACATAAAACAGTGTGAAATTTTTTTTTTTGACGAACACGTTTAATCCCTCAGTGGTTGACCGGGATACATCACAACTGAACCTGTGTTCTCGTTATGTTATGTTAATATACTAGAACGTTAGTGCCAAAATAGGATTTCGCTAATCTGACTACAAGTTTGTGCTTAAACTTACGTATGAAGGCATTAAGTCGTCTCAGAATTTTCGTGCATTCCTGGGTGAAAGTCTGAGGAACCGCTTTTTTATTGAAAATTATATGTTGATGGAAATAGCAATTTCAAGACCCTAATGTCGACCAATGCTAGGATCAAGCGCCGTTCTGATACCAAACTAGTCGCACGATGGCAAATTTCCCTCTAATCCACAATGGCGGCGACTACCAATGGTGGTGACGACGTGAGGCAGACTTTCGCTTGGCTGACATCGGGACTCCAAGAAACCACGTTAACTAAACCAGCAAAACTGTGAAAAGATGAAAATTAAGCTGAGGCCCTTCGGCCAAAAGCCTACATTCAAGTAACAGGAAAGTATATGGGAGAGGGTTAAGAGTCGTCCCTCACAGATAAACTTCTGGCCTACTCTGGGAGAGAGAAGAAGAAGCCATTGTTCAGTGTATCCAACCCCGTCGTTCAAAGCTTAGCAAGCTGTATGTGGATATTAAGCGATAAACGCAGCAAAATGACTGGGCCTCATTTCCCTGACCCCGGATAATTTCGCAGTGCGGCAACTTTGAACGAGACAAGTACTGAGAGGTTGCTGATATCTCAGGGCCATTCTATGCTGCGTATATCTCGAAGAACCAAGGTAACGGATCTGTACCTTCAAAGCATATTCATTTGGGCCCGCATTCTCCGTTGAGAACTTGATGATGCAGAACAAAAGGATAATGTACAGCGTCAGCAGACTGCTGAGACGAGAAGACGCCACCCATTCAACATCGTTCATGACAATGGAGAAGAACTGTTCCTCGCAACATGCAACTAGAGAAGTCGGCGGCATTGGTTTTCTCTTCAACACGAGTTTCGCCATGAACCTTGGCCCTTGTCCAAAGCCACTGTTTGAACGGAATCGGAATTTCACGTTTGAAGAAATGTGGACCAGTATCGATTTTGACTACCGTGGTCGTTCACGCACTGACATCAAACTATGACGAAGGTGAAGTCGATTCGCTATATATGGAATTGGAGAAGTTTAGCAGAGAGAGCCATAGATTCTTTAACGTCACCACTAGAAATTTTAACGCTAAGACTGGACCAAGAAGAACGTCTGAAGTACATCACATTGGAAGCCTCGGATTAGAATTGAACGAGCAGGTGAGCAACTGTCTCAGTTAACTATATAGGTCACATCATGGTAAATCTAAAACTTTGCTTAACCGATTATATTGATGGCCCAAAATTCTACTAGTGACCAGAACATCACCTCTTTCGTGCGAGATTCCATTTTTCGTCAAAAGGAGAAAAAACCGCCGGGTTCAAAAAGGAATTCACAGAACGACTACAAAGTGCTAATTATTCAAATCATTATTCGGCTCTTAGCACAATGCCGTCATTGATAAAATCGACAAACGAATACGGCCGTTTAGATCAACATTTTCACGTTAGCGCTATGAAGGCTGAGAGTTCGAAAGTCACCAAGAGGCGCCTGTCGTCAGAAACACCGGAGCTAAAAGGCCTGAGCGAAATCGCACGAGCTGCAGACAACTTCCAACTCACGTCTGAAACTGTGTGACAATACAAACAGGCAATGAAAGGAGATCTTAAAGAGAGAAGAACACCAGTTGTGGTTGAAGCTGAAGAGGCTACGAAAAGCATTCATCATACCCACCGAAGTATCTCCAATTACAGAACGGAAATGATTTCACTCCGACGCTGAGACGGAACACTTACAGCGTCCAGAAAAGAAATGAAGAAAATCATTCACGAGTGGTTCTCAGATTTCTTCAATAGGCACACACTCCTTGCCTTATATGAAATAAAGGAGAATGGATATGTTGTACCACATGCTCTCCCTCTCGAAATCTGACACGCTATTTCGTCAGTGAAAAGTCGAACAGGGCCAGGTCTAGAGAGGGTGAGAGCTGAATACCTGCAGAATCTTCCACCAGTCATCGTAAACACACTGGCTCAGCTGTTCATACGTTACCTGCCAGAATGCATGGTTTTTATTCAATGGAAGAGCAGCAAAACAGTGCTTTTGTTCAACAACGGTGACCTAGACGATATCAGAAATTATCCCCAATCAGTTGCCCGTCGTCTATAAACACTTCATTCAGGTTATTCTAAACAGGATTGGTAAAAGACTGAACGAAGGAGAGCAATGTGAGCAAAAAGGGCTTCGAAAAGGATTCAGTGAACTAAACCGCATCCGTGCGATAAAAAGACTCATTGAAGTATCGCGAGTGTGCAAAAGACCGCTCTGTCTCACATTCAATGATTCAAGAAATGCTTATAACTCAGTTGAAATAGAGGCAGTCTTGTAAGCCATGGACAGCCAAGACATCCCTACTCACTACGTAAAGATTCTTAATGAGCAATATAAAAAATTGACAATTAAAATACCACCGTTTATCTGCGATATTAACATCGACGTCAAATCAAATTATCACCCTTTATCTGCGACATTAACACCTACGTGAAAAGACGGTTTAGATAAAGGGATACCATCCTACCTTAAATATTTATCACAACCGGCGTAAAAGTCTTGCGAACACTAGGATAAAAGGATAAAGGATAAAGCTCTCGGCGTTGATCAATCCCTGAGGGATGCGCCATGCGTTCGACTTCATTGAGCATCGTTGGAGGTGATTGAATGCATATCTGGCCTTTACAATGACTCGCGGTGGCCGGCCGATGTATCGAGCCAGTGCTGCTCTCCCCCAGACAAGTCTGGTACCAATTTGCCGACCCCGGAGGGATGGAAGGCTTGGTGAGCCATGGGCGCATTTTCACGTGCGCGCCGCGGTGGCTCCTCTAACCACTGCGCCACACGCGCCCTAGCGCGAACACTAGGATGGGACAAAATTGAAGCTAAACACTAAGGGTCAACAATTACACCATCTTCGCCTTGCTGATAACTTGTTTTTTATAACACCAAGCGGAACTTGCTTGCTGCAATTTGATAAGTCCTGTGGAAAGAATGGTTTTTGAATAACTCTTACAAAGGTGATGTTCAGAAAAATTGGATTGGTTTCATATGTCCTATTCACGGTCAACAGAATGAATAACCCTGAATGCACGAACTACGTCTACCTAAGTCGGTAAGTAAACAAGATGAACGAGCAAATCTAGTGGTGCAGGAGGAAACGAATGGCTTGGGTAGCTCTCAACAGCGTCGAAGTAGTGTAGAAAAGAAGAAACACCTGCCTCTATGCCCACTTTCTCGACTACACCGTGCTTCGTGTCTTGACCTACCCATCAGAAAGATGGTTGGTACCTTGGCACGGTGAACTCTGCATTCGTAAAAGCCGGTAACTAACGCATGAGCTAACTAGTAACTTGATTCCTGGCGACTTTAAACGCATAGTAGGAAGACCGCTAGCACGATGATCGGTGTGCTGCGGGAATGTCCTATGAGGGAGACGTGACGCACAACAGCTCCAAGAGCGAGGAGAACTGACTGGGCTACTCTTGCGCACGACGGAGAGAAATCGCCTACTCGAGTTACTCAATGTACTAAAAGTCACGAGGTGATGCAGGTGATAAACCGCTTAACAAAACGGAATTCATGTTATATAGTGTGTGTAAGCTCACACCGTTGTGGTGTAGTGAACAACGTATTTCTTGGTTGAGAATCTAGCACGAGGTTACTTACAAATTTTAATCTATTATTCACTGCCCACTCTTTTTAACGGCAGGGTATATATTGCGAAATATAACTTTAATGATGCTGAGGCATTTGCAAAACTCCGGAACGCGGGTGTCTGCGGTGGGCAACGAACGCGCTATTGTCCTTTCTGGGGATTAACACGTTCACCATCGCACCAAGCGGGTCCTTCGTTTCACCTGTCTCTCAGCTAGTTCTATCGATCTTTTACCATCAGCAATCACCCGTCAGCGGGATTGATCTGGGGAACCCAAATCCCCCATGGCAAAAGATCAATAGAACTAGCTGAGAGACAGGCGAAACGAAGGACCCGCATGGTGTGGTGGTGAACGCGTTGCTCCCCAGAAAGGACAATAGCGCGTTCGTTGCCCACTGCAGACACCTGCGTTTCAGAGTTTTACAAATATCTCAGTATCATTAAAGTTACTAGGAAATTTGTTGAGTTTCAACGGTTTTCCTTCCAATGCTGAATAATTCCGGTTATGGCAAATCACTCAGGGCTTTATTATTTCAAGTTTATTCGACTGATTTCCTGACACAATATTTTTAGCGCTTACCTGCATTTAACATTTTATTTAGTTGCCCATGTTGGAAAAAGAACTAACTGCTGTAGAGGGTCCACTAAATTTATTGAGGCTTTGAAGAAGTTTTAGCTGCCGACTTGATAGCCTAAGATTTTTAGTTGCTTCATTCCTTAAGCTATAAAGGATAAAGCTCTCGGCTTTGATCTATCCCAGAAGGATGCGTCTTTCATTCGACTTCAATAAGCATCGTTAGAGGTGATTGAATGCTTTTCTAGGCTTTACAATAACCCGTGATGGCCTATCGATAAACCCAGTCAGTGTTGATATCGTCCTAGTCAGGCCTGGTACCAATTTTTCGAGCGCGGAGGTATGGAAGGCGTAGTGGGTTTGTGGGCGGGGATCGATCACATGTGTATTGCAGGGTGCCTCCCACCACTGCGCTACACGCGCCGAAACTTCATTCCTAAGCCTATCAGTTGTCCTAATGCAATCATTTTTTGTTGTTTGCTTGGTGTTGCCTAGAATTCATGCCGAACTATAATCTGCTATGTAATAAATCGAAAAACCGACGTTTTCTTAAGCTCGACATTATTAATAAACTTCTGTTATCTCACTGACCCTCCTTGATGAGCTGAAACAGGTCTGTCATTGTGTATTCTTGCTTTTTTATCTTACTTGTAAGAAAATATGCGTTGTGATTCCTATGAGCAGCCCCCTATTAGCGTCAGCATTAATAATTAATTCACTACTTTTTTTTTATAAGCAAACATGGGGTTGTTATTACACACTAGTTTTTCAGAACAGTTAGTGTTTCGACGAATTTCACGCTCTTCAGAGCCTGCGAAAGTCAGGTTAACAGCAACTTAGTTTCTCTATCACCTCCACAACCCCAACGGAAGAATCCGGAACCTGGATTTCAATCTCGTTGGAAATAAAACAACTTCATCAGATGTACACTGTCTTTTATGAGTTTTCCACTTAGTATTCCACATTGAGATCAACCAACCAGAGTTCACATGAATCAGTAATGGGCCATTCTCATGTTAAAATAGCATTCTGAGATATTCATTGAGATTATATAAAAGATAAAAAGGATAAAGCTCTCGGCGTTGATCAATCCCTGAGAGATGCGCCATGCATTCGTCTTCATTAGGTATCGTTGGAGGTGATTGAATGTATATCTGGCCTTTACAATGACTCGCGGTGACCGGCCGATGTATCGAGTCAGTGCTGCTATCCTCCCAGGCAAGTCTGGTACCAATTTGCCGACCCCGGGGGGATGGAAGGCTTGGTGAGCCATGGGCGCATTTCACGTGAGCGCCGCAGTGGCGCCTCCAACCAGTGCGCCACACGCGCCCCTTTGACATCATGTATGATCATCTATCACCCTTCATTGCTGGATTTTTGGAATCTATCCAAAACTCCTCGAGGATATTACGCGCTGACATTTTAGATTCCTACGCGAGGACATCCACTTGAAAATCCTCTCCATCGGTGCCCCTGTTTCGTCCGCGCGTCTAATCGTCGTTTGGTTTGACTATAAGTTTACCGACTAGATGTTCTTATATACGGACGCAGTGTTGTCTACCCATGTTGCAAATGTATTCGTTCCTGCACAGTTTGAATGAGGTCAAGTAATCAGCACTCAAACTCATGCAGTTACCGTCTCTACCGTTAGACCATATCATGGAGTTTTGCGTTGTGGCCATAGATGGCCATACAAACGGCCACGAACCAACTGGCGTCTTAGAGCGTTCAATGATAATTCAATTACCGCTACCAGTATCTCAAAATGGGGCTCTTTTAGAAAACGTTTTTCACTCGCGCCATGTCTATGCTTATACAAAAAATAGCAAATTATGCGTAGCATCAGATCTTGATTGTATTTCTGAATAGTTTTGTCTTCACACGATTCATCATCTCACAGGTGGCCTCACTCTTAAAACTCATAAAGCCTTTCAATTACTTTTAATCACTCTTAAAACCTCTGGAAAATGCAATGTCGCCGAGACATTAGCGCCAACGGGCATCAGAAATATGTATTAAAAACCTCCTATTAGCTCATCAGGGACAGTTGTTAAGATGAAATAGGGAGTTCATTAGGATTATTCAGACTCCGAGTTTCGACTTTACCTCCTTTCAACGACGTTGAATAAAGCTCTTCGTCACCTTGGTTACTGTTATCAATACTGTTTTAAATGACAGAACATGTTCTATGTATTGATTGACCACTGAGCCGACTCAGTGGTCGTGTTATGTCGACCTTCATGTACTTCGTTATCTGCGTTGTCCTTTACAAACGCGATTCTTTTTTCTCCTATAGTGTCCACTCTCAATCGCATTTCCTCTTCTAAAAAAAAAAGCTTTACCGCAAAGGAACCATCTGGAAGAAAAGTTTTCATAAGCAATTTTAAACGCTAGGTTAGAAAAGTCTTTTGTCGATTCTCATTCTCCATTCTTGATATGAAAAGTATGCTTCAGAATTTTAGACAGCTAAGAAAACAAACAAATTTCATTGCCGTAAGGCTCACGACACGGACGGAGAATCTATGACAACATCTCATGATGTCGCTATACGTTTAGCAATGTCTTTATTTTAAAAACAAGGCTAAATTTTCCTACTAACGATGAAGTTCTTTCAATGAAGAATATTCGGGAAAGAAAAACCTATAGTTCACTGTGTATTGAGCGCAATTCACATTCACAAGGGGTTGATTTAACCTCAGCCATCAACAGCTTCTGTTTCCCTCACCTGTTTACGTTATGTGCTCAGGAGTGGACTTATCGTCGGATGATGCAACTGTATTGCTCATCTATCCCATTCTTGCCATTTGTCCTACAAAGTCGTCACAGTGCTTTTCTAACATTCCTCACAGAAATCTGCATTGACTATTATGCAGTCTTTCAACCATCAAGGTTTTATAGTCGTTAGCCGTTGTTTTCGAGGAAGACTATGCCTAATGGTGGCTTGGGCGTCAGTTTCTCTATGTAATGGTGGTCGTAGTAGTAAGAGCATTTCAGTTAATGCGTTATACGTTACCGTATCCAGTGTTTCTGTTGCTTTGCTGTTCCTTTGTATAGCTACTAGACATTTGCTGACTCTCATCACTGTGAAGCTGACAAGCTCATGTTAGGCAAGAAATCTGTCCTTTGTGTTGATCTCAATGAGGAACCATATTGTTAAGAACTGCTTGTCTTTTTGGAGGGTTTTCAAATGTCGTTCCTTCTTACGTAATCGTTATATGCAAATGAAATATCATTGTTCCACTCACTTCAGATACTTTCGAAGTCTGTTAAGGCTATTTTAGCAATTCGATAGCTGTCTGATGATGGACCATAGACAAGTAAAAATTATAATAAACTATGGAATGAACACTGTTTTTTTCTAAGGATTTTCGGTTTTTATATCGCTAGAACACTTCTGGACTTTGAAGGTGCAGCTGAGGAAATTAAAATGTACGCGCGATAAATTCTAGGGTTTTTGACAACTAACGAACCATATTAAGGCAAAATCACTACTCGGAAATCTCAAACATGTACGGCTATTCATCGGAATGAGCGCAGAGGATTTTTTGGAACCTTTTTTTAGTCAGCAATTTCGAGACTAACATACGAAGGCTAACTGTTAGTTGAATATTCTCGAAGCAATGTTGGAAAGTTGTATAGAGAATTGAAGATAACGCTTTTGGCGATGACCAATCGCTGACGGGTGGACTATGCATTGGACTCCATTCGTAGCATCGTAGAAAGTGATTGAATACATCTGTCCTCTCTGACTTGTGGTGTCCTACGGAGTTGCTGATCCCAAAGAGATGTAATATTTAGTGCGCCCGGAACCCAGGATCGAACCAGCTATCGATGCAGTGTGTATTTCAGAGCGCCTCTGACTACTGCGTTACACAAGCCCACAAAGGTATATGCTAATCAAAATCACAGTAGTACTTTAATAGCGGCTTTCTGAGTTTTTTCTTATTAGTTATAGATAAACTGACTTATGAAACGTTGTGTGTTGTGCTTCTTCAATGTGCATTCTACGCAATTGTACATAGCCGAAAATAAGCACACCCTTTAAACACCAACAGTCACATCTCAGCTCATAAAAAGGATAAAAGGATAAACCTCTCGGCGTTGATCAATCTCTGAGTGGTGAAGTAATCCTCTGTATTCTTGTTGAGCAAACGCGAGGTGTTATTGTTATTCTTTATTCACAAATAAGCTGACGTTTCGGCGAACTTCGCCTTCTTCAGAGCCTGGAAAGGTCAAGTTGACAGCAATCTACTCGGTCAAACGCCTCCATAACCAAACAAAGAAAACGCTAAACCAAGATTTCAACCACAATGAACACAACTTTGCGCACCCACCGCTTTCTATGAGGCTTCCACTGAGTATGTCTAGTGGAGACCAACCGCACAGAATTCACATGGAATCGTAATGTGCCCTTCCCCTCAAAATAATAGGCTTATATACTGCCCAATATCACGCGTGATAACGAGGCATTGTTCCCTGCGGTTCATTTTCGGATTTCTGGAATTAATCCAGAACGCCTCCAGTGTTTTGCGCGCTTGTGTTTTCGTCTCCTGTGCGAGGATCGTTATCCTGAGTGGTGAGTTATGCATTCGACTTCATTAAGCATCGTTGGAGGTGATTGAATGCATATCTAGCCTTTACAATGAACGATTCGCGGTAGCCTACCGATGTATCAAGCTAGTGCTGCTATTCCACAGACAAGTCTGGTATCAATTTGCCGACCCGGAGAGATGGAAGGCTTGGTGAGCCACAGGCTCGGGAATCGATCCCATGTGTATTGCAGGGCGCCTCCGACCGCTGTGCCACGCGCATTAGTTTCTAGCTGACAGTGAGCGTTATTAGTTGATATAGAAGCGATTAGAATCTGCAAATCTTCTCCTACATGATAAAAGTTTGACTGTCCCGCTAAGTTGGAATTTGGGCTTTTTAGAGGAAATACATGTACTACATTTCTATATCCGTTTAAAAAAATAAAGGCTCGAACTTCAAAATTGACCCTCAAAGCGTTTTGATGTTTGCAGCTGCCACAATTGCTTCAGAAATTCTAAAAAAAAATATTTCCGCACTCATTCAATTTTAAACTGATTTAAGATCGAAAAGAATATTTCAGAAGAGCCATTTACACATCTAGAGATAAGGCAAGCCATTTCCGTCGAAGGAAAATTGATGGCAGTTATCAAAAAAAAAAAACCAATACCGGACGTTATGGGTTCAAATCTTCCTAAAGATCTGAAAGGTTACGCCATACATCGTGTTTGCATGCAATGTTTTTTCTAACACTTTTTTTCAACTTCATTTCTTTCAACTGACATAATTTGTAGAGATAAGCAACATAGTACAACATAGTGGGCGCGTGTGGCGCAGTGGTTGGAGGCGCCACTGCGGCGCGCACGTGAAATGCGCCCATGGCCCACCAAGCCTTCCATCCCTCCGGGGTCGGCAAATTGGTACCAGACTTGTCTGAGAGGATAGCAGCACTGGCTCGATACATCGGCTGGCCACCGCGAGTCATTGTAAAGGCCAGATATGCATTCAATCACCTCCAACGATACTTAATGAAGTCGTATCCATTGCGCATCCCTCAGGAATTGATCAACGCCGAGAGCTTTATCCTTTTTTTTTAAACAACATAGTGCGACTATAGTGTATAGTGACTCATAACTACGTTGGCGCAGAGATGTCTGCAAAACATGGACACTAGACAAGACTCGAACCCGAAATTACCCTTTCAGGATGCTAACGTGCTGACCACGACGTCACTGACGTCCTTGTCATTTTCTCGGGCAGTTCTTTATCCAGGTACCATCAGCAATCATCCCTCAACGGCAGTGATCTGGGGAGTAAAAATCAGCATTGAACCCAGTTATGCTGAGACTGTTGTCGAAATCATATTCTTCTTCTATGTGAGGTTTGTCACAAATCCATAATTGGAGTAAAAAAAAAACTCGGTGGTCATGTGTACTACTCTAAACCTTTTCAATTTCGGCATATACGGATATTATCTTGGAAAGTCTTTGCTACATGTCTGACCTCTACAAATCATTACTGATTTAGTGGGTTTTAAAAAAAACCAAATCCATTTCCGTGAACAAGTCATTCCTCCGAAAGGAGGACACTGACCGATTAAATCGTAAAACGTTGATCGTGCGGTTACCTGGCTGCATCTATCGGCTCAGCACTTCTTTCATATGTCGCTAATCTTCGAGTGGTCTACCACCTCAGTGATCATAGATGCCTAACCGCAACGTATAGCAGAGGTTATTACTACAGCAGGGTTAACCGATCCAAGAAGGAGTTCGGCATTTGCATCTAAATCACTAATAAACGGTAAACATGGCAAACTACACGTGGCCAATTTGCTGCCAAAAACAGTGGAAAGACATTTATCATGACTAATGGCATAATGTTCATTGTGCCCTTTAGGTGGCTGGAGTCCACTTAAATTCTTTGACGCGCAACAAGGATGATTGGATCTCATTTGTATCCGCTGGAGTTATCCGATGATTCAGGTTGTCCAGTTGACCAAATTGAGCACATCAATGGGTTTTACATTTTATTGGATGATTTTATATACATAACAGAATTTTCGCAAGCACCTTATGTGTCTTCATCAGTAGTGTTGTGTATTAATACATCTTTTTGCTTGAGTCCGGATCTTCTCGGAGGAGTGTTCGTCTCGTAGTTGACCACATCGTTCTGCAATCTAAAGATCTTTTATAGAAAAGATTTTAAATGGTGGATAGTTTCGAAAGTTTCTACTTTTTATTTATTTGTTCCTCAGTGAACGATTCAGAATTTATTCATGAAACTCAAGTACAGTACCCTGAATCTCATTAAGATTGAAACAACAATGATTTTAATCACATGGTATGTTGATAGTTTGGTAGCTTTTTTTTATTAGTGAGGAGAAACTAGCGCCAGAATGCTCCCAGACAAGGAAAGAGAAATAAGTTGTGACTCATGCCTTTGAGCGCAAGCGACGCATGTTTCCTCTTGATGAATGCATCAGACGAGACACCAGGACTGCAACTGAGTGACGTTTTCTAACGGCTGATGTTAGACGCATATTGCAAAATGAAGCAATATCTAACACAGCAGATTGTCCCCGAGATATCTTTTAGTGGTAGAATAGTTGTGATGGAAGAAAAAGACTAGATGGCGTAGCCAGTTGGAATTAGGCTAATCCCTAGCTGAAATGGGTCTCATTTTTCATAGAATTAGCGGTCATCTACGAATTGGAACACTGTCTCACTAACCAGTATTTTTTTTGATTTAGCTAAAAAAGTTTTTGATTGTTTAAGCTATGTGCGCTTTTGGATGAACGTAGCTCAGCATTCCACACTTCCTTCCATGACACACGGACATTGTGAATCTTAAGCCTCTGAATGGGCCTGAGCCTTACACCACGGTGAATAATTTTTCTTGTACGATCCGTTTTCACGTCTGCTGTGCCGATACCAACAGTTCTTGTTTTCCAGCCGTTTTCCAGAATTCAACATCTTCGAAAGTCTTCGAACTTTACGTGTATGGCTTCGGCTGTTCCTTCAGGAGTGCCACATTCTTTATGAACATCGTTGAATGGTAGTCAAGTCAATGTTCCTTGCGGTAGCGGTATAGCCGGATTAGAGCTTTCCAGCGGTAGATAAATTTTCTATAGAAATGAAAATATGGCAAAATTTATTGCTTTACAACTTCGTCTACGGAAGAAAAGTAATGTTTACACTGAATTACTACTTCACTTGATACTGACTCCTTTCTTGTCAGCTATGAGTAATACCACGATGCCTAGGGCGCGTGTGGCGCAGTGGTTGGAGGCGCCACTGCGACACGCTCCTGGAATCGACTCCTGCACCCATGGTCCACCAATCCTTCCACCCCTCCGGCGTCGAAAAATTGGTAATAGCCTCGTCTGGGAGGATAGCAGCACTGGCTCGATACATCGGCAGGCCACCGCGAATCATTGTAAAGGCCAGATACGTATTCAATCACCTCCAACAATACTTAATGAAATCGAATGCATTGCGCATCCCTCAAGGATTGATCAACGACGAGAACTTTATCCTTTATTCTTTTTATGAGTAATACCTACCAACGATTTACCCGTCGTGGCTGGGAGGTGCTCCTGGGTGTCGGACTACGATGTACAGCTGGAGGGGATTCGTCCCCCCGGCAGGGTCTCCCAAGCTGAAAAGCGTTTCCATCAGGAAGCCCGGCTAAGAGTAAACCAGTACTACGATCCACCACCGTCCTGGTATCAAAGTCGTATGATGGCAAATTTCCCTCCGATCCACAAGGGCTGCTATTGCCCGTCGTGGTGACGACTTAGGGCAGACTTTGGCCAGGCTGTGTTCGAAATTCCAGAGAACCATAATGGGTTAACCAGCAAATCTCGTAAAAATGGTGATTATGCTGGAGCCCGCACAACTAGTGAAGACGGGCCGCTCAAGTATCACGTGTGAGTAATACCTTTCATTCCTAGCGATATATCCTTTTCATAACTTATCCATTGTATATATAATATCCACTAAAAAAAAGCTCCGTACATCCTCCATAATCTTCGAGTGCACTCTTCTTAAAAAATTCAAGTCATTTTGAACGGATAAACAAGTAAGGGAGTGTTAAATTATTAAATTACAAAATGATACTATTGAATTACGTTGTCGAACGTTGTTACTAACTGCTTCAGAAAAGAAAAGACTAGTAATGGGTTGCTTAAGCATCTTTCATATCCCGAAGATGTCGCTCTTTATTTCTATTAAAATATATTTCTGATTGTGACATGTTCAAATGCAGGCAGCACAGTGATGACCTAGTTTGATTCCGCTTCGGGCCAGCCAAACCTCTCATCCCTCCGTGGTCGGAAAATTGGTACTGGACCTTTTCGAGAAAAAAAATCCCTCTCTACAGTCCAACTCGGAACGCTCCAGCCCGCCCGGCTATCTCAGGACTCCAGAGTCCAGAGCAAATTGACTCGACCAGCATTCTACGACATTCAAGGTGAAATGGAAATCTTCAAACAGCAGCCTAAGCCACACGTAAAAGTTGGAAGGTCTTTTTGGATAATGGATGCGAAGAAACGAATCGTATGTGAGAAATGCTGGAATCCGCACAGCAGGTGTGAAGACGGGTTATATAAAATAAAATGAAAGTGCCACGTTCTGACGATTTCAGCACATTTCTTTTACAAGTGACGATAATCTATCGATCACCACCGTAGATGAGAAACTTTGAACTTGTACAAGGAACTTCGCCCTATTGCCTTCAGGGTAGATATGTGATTTTTGTAAAACTCCGACAATTTCAAACAGTTCTTTTAATTTAAATTCACTCAGAATTGAAATTTTTGGGAAAAAAAGTTATCGAGTGCGCTTAGACTTTCAATGCAACTACAACTGCTTCAAACATAAATGACACATTGAGGAACATGTTTTTGTCCTACTTGATAAAATCCAGTGGCATTGATGACCGAAAAGAAAAGAAACGAAAACGTACGTCTTGTGGGTTTCGTGAATTCAGTGCTTCCTCTTAGTAGAATAAGAAGTTTTCTATCTGGTTGGCAAAGATCAATAGATTTTGTTGACTTCAATTGTTACAGCTCACCGTCCAACCTTAAAATCACTAGTCGCATTATATGAGTAATATAGGATTCATGCTGCCGTGAAGTTGCTCTCTATGGAAGCCACGCTTCTCCGTTGTCGTGTCAGAATCAGTACAAATTGTTAGACTGAAAGAATTGTGTCAAGAAAAATCCTCTATTCCGCGCTATTTTGCTGGTACATAGCATGATAAATCAAGAAGTGGAAAATGATTTTCGCAAAACGATTTGGTATTTGTGGGTCTATGGTGCATTTGTGAACTCATGTGCGATCGACTGCAAAAGAGTGTCATCGTCAGGAGTTGTCAAAGTCATGGTCTTCCACCTGGTTTTTGAAACATTTAGATCTTCTTAGTAGAATAAGAAATTTTCTATCTGGTTGGCAAAGATCTATAGATTTTGTTGACTTCAATTGTTACAGCTCACCATCCAACCTTAAAATCACTAGTCGCATTATATGAGTAATATAGGATTCATGCTGCCGTGAAGTTGCTCTCTATGGAAGCCACGCTTCTCCGTTGTCGTGTCAGAATCAGTACAAATTGTTAGACTGAAAGAATTGTGTCAAGAAAAATCCTCTATTCCGCGCTATTTTGCTGGTACATAGCATGATAAATCAAGAAGTGGAAAATGATTTTCGCAAAACGATTTGGTATTTGTGGGTCTATGGTGCATTTGTGAACTCATGTGCGATCGACTGCAAAAGAGTGTCATCGTCAGGAGTTGTCAAAGTCATGGTCTTCCACCTGGTTTTTGAAACATTTAGATCATTGAAAAATCCTCTATTCCGCATATCTCAGCTTCATTAACTTTATTTTTCGCAATATACCCTACCATTAAAAAGAGTAGGCAGTAAACAAAACGGTTAACATTGTGATTATAACTAAAGCCTCAGCTTAACAGAGTTCGTTGCCAATTTGGGCTTCCCAGATCAATCCCGGTGTCGGGTGATTACTGATGGCAGAAGATCGATAGAACTGCAAATATCTCAGCATCATTCACGTAGTCCTATAGATTGTCGAGTGACAAGAGTGGGCGCCAGTAAATCTTCTATTTTTCCCTGTCACGTGCTAGAGTAGCCCAATGTGTTCTGCTCGTTCTAGGGACTCGTCGAGCATCATATCTTTCTTCTAGGCTTTTCGTGAAGAACTCTGACCATCGGGTCGGTGGTCTTCCTGCAGTACGTTTGACATCCCGAGGAATCCCTTGCTGAGAGAGAGAGAGGCGAAACGAAAGACCCACATGGTGTGATGGCGAACTCGTTGCTCCTCGGAAAGGACCATAGCGCGTTCGTTCCCCACCATAGACACCTGCGGTCCAGAGTTTTGCAAATATCTTGGCTTCATTAAAGTTATATTTGGCATTATACTTGCTATTATAAAGAGTAGGCAGTAAGCAAAACGGTTAAGATTTTGATCAAATTGCTTCTATTCCTAGTTGTCTGAATGTCACATTTCAAAGATTTTTAAAATCTGGTTCTAATTGTGGGGCATTCCTTAGAGATGACGAAGCCAGCCAAATAAAGTTCTTTATCAATTCCATGTTAGCTTATCAATGAAAGAGTAAATGCAAAGGTAGTCTTTGAGAATCAGTGAGAGCTTAAGGGAATAGGAATCGAAGACTGCTTTCAAAAATGCACTGTTTGACAATATATCAATGAATGTGCAACTTGTGGCTACCTAGCCCTTAGCGGATGCAATCAGTGTCTTTCACCCGACTAGACATCTATGTTAGAATTATGTGTATACGAGCGTCCTCAATGATTTACTACATTATATCCTGGCGAAGGGCGCGTGTGGAGCAGTGGTTGGAGGCGCCACTGCGACGGGCGCGTGGAATGCGCCCATGGCCCACCAAGCCTTTCATCCGTCCGGGGTCGGCAAATTGGTACCAGACTTGTCTGGGAGGGTAGCATCACTGGCTCGATACATCGGCCGACCACCGCGAGTCATTGTAAAGGTCAGATATGCATTCAATCACCTCCAACGATACTTAATGAAGTCGAATGCATGGCGCATCCCTCAGGGATTGATCAACGCCGAGAGCTTTATCCTTTATCCTTATATCCTGGCGAAGAGTACCTCAATAAGCCATCGAATGAATACAAAAGTATATAAAACATCTGGGGGCGAAATCAACCACTGAATACAACAGGCATTGCATACACGGTGCATCATCCAGTCCGAGCCGCATATCCTCTTTATTGGTTGAAAGAAACTCATCTATTCAACTCCTGAGTGTTTCCTTCTTCTCACATTAGTTGTTTTCTGGTTTGTAGTTGATGCTCAACAGGATCTGATCTTTTCTGTTGTGTTCGAATGTCAGACCAATGTTGTGCTTTCTCTCTCAAAAACCATTCTCACATATCCTTCGATCTAATAAAATTTGCCAGCATGACGAACGACAAGAGTGCAAGGTCTCTGTTCAAAGGCTGGCGGGAAGTGTCACCATTTCGACATCTAACCATCCACGTTACTTTTCGTATCTGAATTCGGCTCATAAACCGCCATGTGTTTCGAACAGTCAACCATCTTATTGTTTGCTTATCTAATAATGTCATGCGTACAGCATCTTGACGAGCCGTGCCAAAATGTAGCTCTTAGTATTCGATCTGCTTTCTATTTTCACATTGCTCAGATCATCAGCTAGAACGAGGAAGGAAATTAATATAAAGGCTTCGCAAGATAAATGAGAAGTTTCTACATGGATACGCCAAGCCATCATTCTCATTTCTATCGCTTTGTTACCACTTGCACAAGTTTTTCAGTGCTGTAAATCCACCCATTGTCCATGGTGGGCGAGAATGATACATTTAAGCATACCGAGCCCCATTTCAGTGGAATGGAATCTTTGCAGTGACTGTTATTGTTACTAGTTCTAAAGTGTGGTTTATTATTCCAAGGGCATCAATCGATTTGAGTGCGAGTGTTTTTGGAGTGAGTGATCTGACGATGCGCACGATGAGTGTGCCCGGTCCCGTGTTATCTGTTTCATCTTCCGCTTGCGACCTTCTCGTCTCTGCCACCTCGTTTACATAAATTTTTCTACTATTTCGTATTTCCTAGAATTCTCGAAATTCTTGCAATACTATGTCATCTCACTCACTGTTCCCTAACACTTAGTCTTATTATGTTTTTATCCGGTTTTTACATAGTACGTCAGCACTTGTGGATAATCTTCTTTTACATAATAAGATTATCCTTACTATTATCGTAGCAGTCGAATCCAGTTGAAAATCATCGCTAGGGAGGATTGCAGAGCAGGGAACCCTAATCGAGGAATTTCTATGATCCACACAGTATCTCAAAACGCACTGTATAAACAAAAAAAAATAGAATACCAGTTTCTATTCTTCGATAGTCAGCCTTCGTTGTGGGTCAGTGGTCTGAACTGTTATGCAGTGTTCACTCGTTTCGCTGGTGGTAGTCACTTTTTTCAGTCAGTTAAAAGTCATTTTTGAATGGTACCTATAAAAATTTTCGTTGGCTCTTTGCTTTCATCTCATCGACTGCAAATAGCTGGTGTCCTTGAGAGATCGAGTTGACAGCATAGTTCATCGCCGTGATGATTTCGTGTTTTCGTTTTCATCTCATCGACTGCAAATAGCTGAAGTGTCCTTGAGAGATCGAGTTGACAGCATAGTTCATCGCCGTGATGATTTCGTGTTTTCGATTAATAAGTTATTCAGTCCTCGTCAATTTTTCAAAATGGAAGTCGAGTTTTCCATCAGGAGAAATGTTACGAGCATAGCAGAATTGCATAATTTTCTTTTCTTCCCAACTACGAGCTCCAGATTTCCGCAAGAAAAAGAACGGTGGCTGATAAAACAGTAAGGGATAAATCGCTATCTTGATAAATCCTTTAGGTTTACTTGCAATATCGTAGTGCTTCTATCTTCCCAAATAAGTCTTGCGCCAATTTTCTCTCCTCGGAGGGATAGGGGACTTCGCTAGCCCTGGGTGAGTGATCGAATAAGCCACCACGTGTGTATTGCATGGAACCTTTAAGCACTGCGGATACTGACACTATCACGGGGCTAATACAAATGAGGGATAACGCTTTCAGCGTTGATCAATCCCTAAGGGATGTGCTATGCATTCGACTTCATTGAGTACCGTTGGAGGTGACTGAATACGTATCTGGCCTGTACAATAACTCGCGGTGGCCTACCGATGTATCGAGTTAGTACTGCTATTCTCCCAGAACCGCGACTAACCGGCTCGAGAACCCTCATGTGAGGGAGATCCCTGGCTCAGCATCATTAAAGTAATATTTCGCAATATATACCCTGCTGTCAAAAAGAGTGGGCAGTGAATAATAAGTTAAAATTCCGAACCACAGGTGTCTGCGGTGGGCAATGAACGCTCTATTGTCCTTTCCGGGGAGTAACGCGTTCACTGCTACACCATGTGGGTCCTTCGCTTCGCCTGTCTCTCGGCTAGTTCTATCGATCTTTTGCCATCAGGGAATTAGGGTCCCCAGAGTACCGTTGGAGGTGACTGAATGCGTATCTGGCCTGTACAATAACTCGCGGTGGCCTACCGATGTATCGAGTTAGTACTGCTATTCTCCCAGAAAACTATGGTACCAATTTGCCGACTCCATAAGACTTAGTGAGCCGTAGGCACTAGGATCGATCCCATGTGTATTGCAGGGCGCCTGCGACCACTGCACTACACGCACCCCTTTGGAGCTAGTACTTTGACGGAACTGCGTGTGATACCGTAACAGTTCAGCCACAACCAGCAGCCTTATTCCATGATTTCTCTTGTCGGCGTTGTCATCCAATCCACATTTTCCGGCCACGTAATTGGACGAAGAAAGATCCAGGAGAAGACGTTATTGTTCTTGGTTCGGTCCGATAAGAATCGATGTGAAAGGTCTCGAGAGTGTCGTCTACCAGTACCAGAACGCGCTTATTCCGCTCGATCTGCTTCCTGTAGCCGCGAGTTGATAAGATCGAACGAATCTTGCTAATTTGAGATGCGACACTAATTCAATCTCGTCATTCATCACGTACTCCAGCTGTTTGACTACAGTTTCTTTTTCTAACTTTTTCCTAACATTAATGTAGCGGCTTCGTCTATTTCAGTTTGTCAGGTTATCCGGAATTCTCGTCGTTCTGTGATGCAAAGCTCTCCATCATTAGTGGTAGTGATTTGTGCATCCACTGGTTTGTTAAGAAGAAGAAAGCTTTTTAGGAGTTCATGATCGCTCTAATTCATATATCAAAGATGGATTAATTTACACATGAAGTTTTGTGACAAAACAGAACAACTGCCGTTTGAAAAAAAAAGAATGAGGAATACCGTAGCTCTAGAAGCAATGAAGCGCGACATTCGACGGATCCTCTCTTTCCTCTCTTATTGCATTCATGTCGTCAAATATTTCAACCGGTGTCAAATTATATTTAACCTTTTCGAACAAATTGCTGCAATTATCTTAACATGCTGCTGGAGTGGGTGCCAGCTCTCATATTTCACATCATTTTCCTCGTTTTTCTATTCCTGGCTCTCACTTTTTGGAAGGCATTGTGGTATTGGGATTATTTTCTTCATTAAGAGTCTCAGTAAGCCTCAGCTGTATCTTTAGTTTCCTAGTAGGTGCTTCCTTCACTTCTTTGCGATTGTAAAGTATATTTCAGCTATATGTTAGATATGGTTTTTTGTGTTTTTGATGCGTAAAAGTAGCATTGATTTATCAATTTTATCTTCAGTTCTCCATCAATTCAGTTGTCTTTGATGGATTCGTAAATTCATTCCCTTATCACTTCCATCCATGCAGTCTTCGGAAACTCACTCATGTTCCGAAGAATTCTGGACTTCTCATTCTTTCCTCTGCCTCCTAGGCGTTCTTTGTAATCTCGTTCATTTACTGATAGATTAGGGACTTCATGATTTTTCTGCTTTCTTTTATTTTTCGTCACCTTCCGTTTCACTGTTGCTTAGATCAAATTTTAAACTATCCTGAATTCAATAGTTCAGAACCGACTTTCCTTTAACCTCGGTATGACTAATCAATATATGTTCTTTCTTTGATAAGTTTACACGAGGTTGATATACGATATTTATTCGGCTAACGTTTCGACATCGTCGTCTTCTGTCGGCTATCGACTCGAATCATCGACTCTGATGAAGACGTAGACGTCGAAGCGTTAGCCGAATAAATATCATATATAAACACCGTGTCAACTTATCAAAGAAAGAACACACATCTTGAATTCACAATATATCTCACCGTCCTCTTTTCAAAGAAGATTCTATTCCGTGTTCTGAATTGAACTCAAGTTTTATTTTGAAGTTGAAGTTTTAAGTCCAACTCTGAAAAAAAATTATATAAATAGAGAAATTTACGACCATATTATTGTAAAAGGGACACGTGTGGCGCAGTGGTCGGAGGCGCCCTGCAACACGTGGAATCCGCTCCCTGCACCCAGGCCCACTAAGCCTTCCATCTCTGCGGGGTCCGCAAATTGGTATCACACTTGTCTGGGAGGATAGCAGCACTGGCTCGATACATCGGTAGGCCACCGCGAATCATTTCAAAGGTGACATATGCATTCAATCACTTCCAAACGATGCTTTGTGAAGTCGAATGTGTGGCCCACTTTCATGGATTGATCAACTCCGAGAGCTTTATCCTTTCTATTTATTTTTATTATTATAAACGACAGCATACAAATCAAGAAAAATATGAACCGAAATCGCCTGTTGTAATTTTAGATACTTTCAAACGCATCATCAATTTTCTCTTCCACAGGTCAAGTTACGTGCGTATGTCCTGATCATCTCACTTCCCATTTCCAGATGCATATTGCTCACTCTTCCATTCCTTAAAACCTACTAACTTACTATTTTTCTTCCTTTAAAGTATTTTTTTACGAATTTTTAAGACGACCGAATGAAATCATATGTTTATGCCAGCATCTCCTTATGTGTTGGCCTTGATGATTTGCTAACGAGGACAAACCATCTCAGGTAACATTTCCGGGTGGTTTGTATACAAAGCGTCGCTTACTTATTCAGCAATCGCGAGGTTGTTATACGCATACGTTGAATTCCATACAAAAAACAACCTATATAACATAACCTGTATTCTTATCGTTTTCTTCTTCAGCAATCGCGAGCTATAACAACCTCGATTGCAAGCGATTGCTGAACAAAAAAAACGACGCAATTCTAATCCAATGCAGAGGTTAATGGAAAGTGGATCCCGGAGATTTTATACAGTTCATTCGACGCAAAAATAATGACCGTTTTCAAATTTGCATCAATATAATTCGCTGTTTTCTTTCTTTGTTTACTAAACAACTGACGTTTCGGTAGAGTTCGCCTTATCCAGAGCTGCAAAGGTCAAGTTGGTCGCGATCTAGTCAGCCAAACACTATTTCAAAACAGGAAGGCCGCGAAACCAAGATTTCAATCTCATTGAAAACACAATAGTCTCTTCGCACACTCACTGCATTCTATGGTGAGTCTAGAATAGAATGCTAGAATACTGAGTATTTCACATGGAGACCAACCATACACAGTTCACATGGTTGGCTCCTCTTTTACATTAAAATATCGGTATTAGACATTGTATGAGATTACGTGTGTTAACGAGGCATTCCTTCGTGCGATTCATTTCCGAATTTTTGGAGTTTATTCAAAATGGTTCGAGCATTTTGCGTGCTGAAGTTTTAGATTTCTGAGTGAGGATGATTACTTCTACTTCATAGTCTTACCCATACTGTATCTTTGTCCTACACGAGCCTAGTGGAGTATTTAATTTAACTTTGCCCACAGACCAACATATCCAAACCCATGATCGATTTTGGCACTTGGAGTAGAGCTAAAATCTACTGATGCTTGCCTACTAGATAGAATTTGTTTCATTCTATCAAGATGAAGTTCTGATTTTTCAGTCATACATTTTTTTTTCATTTTATTGCTTCAAGATTCAGATTTCAAAAACGAAAGCAAATAAACAGTTGACATTTCTCAGGGGTGGGCACGATGGTGTTCCGTAATGTGTCATTTGTGCTTGCAGGTGCAGGTTGAAAGCTTTAAAAACCTAAGTTTTCCCACCAGTTCCTTGGACGTTTTAGTTCTAAACATATTTAAATTTAAAAAAACAGCATTAAACTTATAATTTTCTATTTTTTATATTCATCTTACATGGCCGCTCTTCACGTCTACTGTGCTGCATCCCAGTACTTCTCACATTCTACTTGTTTCCTCGCATCCATTATCCAAAAAGACCTTCCAACTTTTACGTATGGCTTCGGCTGCAGCTTGAGGAATTTCATTTGATCTTAAATGTCGTAGAATGCTGGTTGAGTCGATTCTCCTTGGAGTTCTGAGATAGTCGGGCTGCGACGTTCCTAATTTGATTGCAGAGAGTGAATTTTTCCCGGACAAGTCCAGTACCAATTTCTTGACCACGAAAGGGTGATAGGCTTGGTTGGTCCAGAGAGGAATCGAACTGCCACCATGCTCATGATGATCAACCTAACTCCCACCGCGCTACCCGTCCCATCAAGCTTATGATTTATGTAAGAAATTATAAAAGTGCTGTATTACTGCAAAAAATAAAGTCTTTCTTATCAATCTCCATAGGTCTAAACCCGGTGCACTATAGTGATCAAAAATTTATCAACTGTTATCAAAGAACTAACCCAAGGCTTTATACACTAGGTGATATTATTAGTGCTTGCAGAGTTCGGAGATTTACATGGGAATATTGGCACACTTTACCATGATTTATCACCATTGGGGAAAACTCTTTTATTTTGTCCTGTGAAATGTCGTGCTAAATCACCACAGTCAAAATTAAAGAACCGCATTTTGGTATGTTTCTCAACGAGGGCTTAGGGTCATTGCTTCGTACAAACTATGGAATTATTATGTCAACACCCATTCTTTTCATATCTCCTACGTCTGTAACTCTTCAGATGAAAATCATAGTCCTCATCTGCCTTAAAATCTTCAGTTCATCGGTCTCCTTCTCCAACAGTTTTCTGCACTTATTGCCCACATAAACAATGAGTATACAGCTTTAGGCGTTGATGAAACCCACTTGTTGATGAGGCGTACACTCGACTTCGTTAAGCATCGTAAAGGTGATTGACTGCATATCTGGGCTATACGATGACTTGGAGTGGCCTAACGTTGTGAAGTTTGTGCTGATATCCTCTCAGACAAGTCTGGTACTAATTTGCCAATCCCGGAAGGGTAAGGGAATGGAGAGCTTGGAGGCCAAGATCGAAACCAAGACCATGTGTGTATTGCAGCACTGCGCTATTCAGATCTCGTCGGTAATCTACGCTTCAGTTTTGACCACGAAACCAAGGATATTTCTTGATCATACAAGTTTGAAGGTCTGCTTGATATAAATACTTCGTAGTTGATACTTGAATCTTTCATCCTTACTGGCTGTGTGTGCTCCAACATAACACCCATTTTTCGGAGATTTACTGGTGGCTCAACCATTGTGGATCAGAGGAAGATTTGCCAGCATGCGACTTTGATACCAGGGCAATGGTAGATCTCGGTATTGATTCACTCTTAGCTAGGCTTCCTGATGGAAACGCCGGACCCTTTCTCAGCTTGGGAGACCCTGCCAGACAGAATGAATCCCCCCGATGTTCATCGCAGCCCGACACTCAGGAACAGCTCTCAGCCACGATGAGGCGGTAAACCGTTGGGAGATGATGTGAAGTAGCGCTTTTTACAGGATTTGGACCAAAGTTTAATAAACGAGCTGGGAATACGTAAACTAATTGAAGCAGTGCAGTTTTTCCATCTATTACATGCTTGGATTGTTCCTGCTTTGTGGAATCGCCCTCGTCGTACTTGCTGTTTAATTTTGTAATGATTTTGGGTATCCTACATCTTTGATCACGTCATTCATAGACTGAGTACTTACCGAATGTGCAAATGTTTCTGTCTTTTTCACCCTCAAACAAGAATATAAAGAATTTCTAGCTTTTTCTTCATTTTTACCACATATAGTGTTCAGGCTCGTTCAGAAGGAGTCAATTTCAGGTTATTTTTCGTAGAATTTCGATTCACTTTTGTCGATGCACTGATAAGCTTTTGTTATTCTGCACGAATAGAGTGTCACAGCACACAGCTCTCTAACATCGGAAACCAGTCAGTTGAGACCTTGGAAACTAGACAAATTCACCGATGGGGAAACCACACGTTGCTGCCGTCAGATTGAATAGCTTTTCGTTTAAACCACAGACCAAAGAATGTTGGAGAGCTTTGCCAGGACGATCTTTCAATGATGTTTACATTTTGAAAACGAATCTACAAGCAACAACAACAATAAGCCACCTTTATCAAAGTCTCCTATGAAGGCAGTAATCAGTGCGAATGGCTTCAAGAATTCTTCGTTCTTTTGGTTGAATGTTTAATTGTAATCCGCTCAGTTTGAGAAATGGAGAGAATGTCGAAATGCTATTCTTCTCCCTATTATTTTTTTGGGTCTTTCATCTCCAGTGTCTAATCCAAGAATCCGAACCATTTCTGGTGAGTGAGTCCACCAGTTATGCGAATGGAGGACTGGTTTCAACACTTTGTTCGACACGTGGTCGTATGTCCTTTTCCTGTCTCGTGCCTAGTTAGCACAAAGCTTTAAAATGTTAATTCTTGCTGCTTATATATAGAAAGGTTTATTTATGAGAAGAGTTTGTTTGTTTGTTTTGAAATAGTTTAGACGCCTTTCAATAGTTGATTGGATGAAGTACTGATAACTTCCACGACCGACTTTCTATTAACCTCGATATTGATCAAGTAATTCTTCGTACTCTTGTATTTAGTATTTTTTCTTTTTTGCATTTATATTTAGTACTTCCGTTTGGTTATGGAGGCGTTTGGCCGAGAAGATTGCTGTCAACTTGACCTTTCCAGGCTCTGAGGAAGGCGAAGTCCGCCGAGACGTCAGCTTATTTGTGAATAAAGAATAGAAATAACACCTCGCGTTTGCTCAACAAGGATACGAAGAAGTACTGATAGTTTGGGGACCGATATAGAATTGGTTCAAAATTCTTGTTCAGCGATAGACCTGAGTTAGTTACTCAGTTGATGCTGTGGTATACAGAACCACTGAAAACAGGATTTCAGAGTTCGTCTGTATGTAGTAGTTTTACTTTTTTGCATTTATATTTAGTACTTCTGTTCTCTGTTCTAACATCGGAGCTTTTCTCACATTTTAGAATGCTTTCGCTACTTTTTTTACGCATGTCGTCGCTACTTTTTACGGAAAAGGAATTTCAAGGTCAACTTAGTCGTAAGAGAGCAGGCATTGCAGTGGCATTGATATCGTTCGTCATGTGTACAGTGCTGGTTCGACCCCGCTTCGAGCTCATCAAGCCTCTTATCTCTCAAAGATTGAGAAATTTGTGTCATACTTGTGTTGTCCCATTCCGTTCCTTCAAGTCCATGTAGGAAACGTAGCTCAGCCATCCCAGGACCCGAGGGAAAGCCTACTGGACCAGTATTCAGTGGCATTCATTAAAGAAGAAACGAGTCCTCAAGCACCGACTGAACTCATATATGAAGAGTTCTAAAACTAACGTGACTAATGGATGCGAAGGAATAGTGGAGTGCAAGAAGTGGTGGGATTCGCATAGCAGATGTTATGATGGTTCATGTAAAAAAAAAACTACTCGTCAAAATCTCTAGTTTGCGCAAAAATTAGGGAGATGCTGTTTAATCCATATGCTTGCTTTTCTTATTGTAAGCAGCGGAACATAAATATCGATTTCTCGCAGTTTTCGTTACGAGAGAACTAAGACGAAACTGAAGCTGAAGCCATCATGTACTATCTGATCATGGTTTGGGATTGCCAGCAACATAGGAACGGCGTTGAATATTGTAGATGCCTTTCCCGTCTTCACTTAATAAAGAGTTCGTAGTTTTTGTTCCATTTTTTTTTAAAGCTAAGCACAATGTCTGCTACTTTTGCTACAATTACACCAACTCCGATTTTACAATTAGTAGTTGTTGAAACAAGTAAAATTATAGCGCACTAGACAGAGAAGGCTCTGCAATATATTCTGGATTGGCATCGTATTCGAGCCCTCACCTAGGGTTCATGAAGCCTCCCATTTCTACGAGGTCGGCAAAATTGTACCAGACTTGTCTAGTTGGATAAGAGCTCTGATTTAATACATCGTCAGTCTGTCGCAGTTCATTTTACAGGTTAGATATGCATTCAGTCACCTCTGTGATGTTACGAATGGAGTTGAATGCATGGTGCATTCTTCAGAGATCAATCCACCTAAGGGCTTTTATGCTCTAATCGAGAAATCGTCTTAATATATTTTATGAAACCTTAACTACTAACCATTATTTTACTAGATGTCGTTACAGTTCTCAGTTCTCTACTTGATTTTTTGCGAGTTTCCCATTTATTTTCAACTCGAGTGTTACAAACAACTTACAATAATTGTCATGTTGACGATCATAGAAGCAGCCAAATAGTATCGTCTCTTCCCCTGCTCTCTTTAAATGTTTTCATTGTGATTGATTACCACTTGAGGAACAGTAAGAGTGTCGTGTTTGCGTATAGAAAGCGTGACCTTCGTGAATGAGCATGAGCGAAGTCTTGCCAGGTGTCTCGTTTTCGTTTTTCACGACCGGAAAACGAGCCACATGCAGCCTTGTCCAATCATCGTTCAGAAATCGAGCTATGCATATATATGTATAATTCACTACTTCGGTAAATTCGTAATCTGTGCATCGAAGCTCTTGATTTTTGATCATCGCTGGAGATCGTATATTTGGTTCTATTCGCTCAAATCGGGTATCGGTCAAGTCTACCATCTCGTTCAAGATGGCGCCACGGTGTTTTGACTGAATTCTTGTTTGTGCCTTCCAAATTTCTGAGATCTACCAGAAGACGAAACAACAGTGAGCTCGAGCTCGCCGTTGAGTATGCTAGCATAGCTTGTCTACTTCAGCACCTTTTATAGTAGTTTTATGTGGTGCATTGATTAGAGGTACCTTGCAACCCGCGCACAACCAGCCACTGGTTCCATTTTCTGTGCATTGGTCTCACTAATCCCACTGCTCAGTGATCGAGAAATTGGTACCAGACCTGTCTGAGGGGATAGCGGCACTGACTTGATACATTAGTGGGTTAATACATTTCATTGCACGGGCCAAATATCCATTCCATCACCTCTATGATTCTGTGTGAAGTTGGCATCTCTTAGCTAATGACTAGCACCGAAAGCTTTATCCTTTGTTTTTTAGGTTTACCTTTTATATGAGTAGAGTTTTCACAGTAACCTGCCTGTACATACCGCTCGACTATGGCATAGAATGGCTACCTCGCCAGGATGATCCAATTCAGAAATCATCAATTAAACCAGTTGTGATGTGGTAATATCTCTCGCTGTGTGGTAGTAACAACAACTCAGAGATTGTGCCTGTTCGCCAGTAAACAATTATTATGAAGTAAAAGCGTACTCGTGTTAACGAAGATTTGCTTCTCCATTTTGCTAAAACGTTTCCCTTCCACTTTTCCTATGTTAAAGCGTAGGTTAAGAATGAGCCACCTAACCCGATCATGTTGGTCGTTCCAAATATTTTCAAGAAGACTTCCGGTTTAGATTATTAATGCTTCATGTGATCGATTCTTTATTATATTCTTCATAACCTTCATGGATCACGAAAAACTATGCAACAACGTAAAAAGAAGAAGTTACAAGCGTACTGTTCTCCATCTTCTTATCTATGAAGAGTGAACCAGCCACTAAGGTCAAGACATTTAGTACACTTCGTTTCCTCGTTAATTGTGTGTTACACGCTTAGTTTCCAGACTATTTTTTAGGATTTTCTCAAGCTAATCAGGCCTATTCGATAATAAACTCAATCTTGTGGGTCACATTTCTGTATAAAGCATGGCTTGCATAGATGAATGAAACTCTTATTTGAAAGAGACACCACTAATTTGGCTATAGGGCTTTTCAGTATTGAATTTTTAACGAAATGGAGCAACTTTAGGGATGAGAACTAATAACGAGGAAGTGATATCATCGACCATACGAACTTACTGATTGTCTATTTGATATTTCTTGAGAAGTCTGGTTTTCTCTGACGTCGCTATTTTTAGAGTAGGCATTGTGTCATTGGATTGTGTGTTACACGCTTAGTTTCCAGACTATTTTTAGGATTTTCTCAAGCTAATCAGGCCTATTCTATAATAAACTCAATCTTGTGGGTCACATTTCTGTATAAAGCATGGCTTGCATAGATGAATGAAACTCTTATTTGAAAGAGACACCACTAATTTGGCTATAGGGCTTTTCAGTATTGAATTTTTAACGAAATGGAGCAACTTTAGGGATGAGAACTAATAACGAGGAAGTGATATCATCGACCATACGAACTTACTGATTGTCTATTTGATATTTCTTGAGAAGTCTGGTTTTCTCTGACGTCGCTATTTTTAGAGTAGGCATTGTGTCATTGACGGTCGTAGAATAAAGGAAGGAAAGAAAAAAGTGTGCTTGGTTCTACCTGTATAATACGTGATATGAGTTTTTTTCTGAAAAAGCAGGGTTACATTGTCCCGGAAATTTCGTAACCTCTAGCAGCCCATCACGGGATATTTAAGACACACCTCATATGAATTACATGTAATAGGCTCTGAATATGTATTGGGCATAAATATGTGTATATAACTCAAATGATGTTGAAATATTTGCAAAACTCCGGATCGCAGGTGTTTGCGGTGGGGAACGAACGCGCAATTGTCCTTTCCGGGGAGTAACGTGTTCACCAGCCCACTATGCGGATCCTTCGTTTCTGTTGCCTCTAAGTTAGTTCCCGTCAGCGGGATTGACCTGGAGAGCCCAAATCGGAAGCGAACCCAATTAAGCTGAGGCTGCGGTTGGCTGATGGCAGAGATCGATAGAACTAGCTGAGAGACAGGCGAAACGAAAGACCCGCATGGTGTGCTGGTGAACGCGTTACTCTACGGAAAGGACAATAGCGCGTTCGTTCCCCACCGCAAACACCTGCAGTCCGGAGTTTTTCAAATATCTCAGCATCATTAGAGTTATATTTCGCAATATACCCTTCTGTTTCGCTACTGCGGCGCGCACGTGAAATGCGCCCATGGCCCACCAAGCCTCTCATCTCTCCGGGGTCCTCAAATTGGTACCAGACTTGTCTGGGAGGATAGCAACACTAGCTCGATACAGCGGCTGGCCACCGCGAGTCATTGTAAAGGCCAGATATGCATTCAATCACCTCCAACGATGCTTAATGAAGTCGAATGCATGGCGCATCCCTCAGGGATTGATCAACGCCGAGAGCTTTATCCTTTTTTAGCTTTTACCCTTCTGTTAAAAGAGTGGGCAGAAAATAATAAGTTAAAACATGTGTATATACGTATGTAAATATCTTTTAATTGCCTAACCTTATTACGAAGCGCATTTTTCGTTCAGCCGACAAATAGAAAGTTCTATACCACAACAGCTTAGCCATGGTTTATACCATTGACATGTAAGCTTCTAAAGCCAGTGAATCGTTGGCAAGACTGCGAAAGGGTTTGATGGATAGTGAGGAGGCGGTGTGAGTTTCGTTTCGAAGCGTCGGCGATTCGGAAACAACCAATGCAGTAAATCGGAGTTGATTGCATGAGAGATTCCACTAAGCTTCGTTGAGCGCAATTAGACGGAATGCTTGTTGATCGCCGTTTATACCAGAAATGGGAAACGCCAAGCTCCAAGTTCCGAAAATCCTATTCAAATGAAAATAAATGAAAAAACAAGCCATTCCTTTTTTCAGTTCTGGTGATGTCATCTAATATGGGTTTATTTCTCTATGCACAGCTCTCTCTACAGTCAATGGTAGCGAATGTAAACCTCATCAAAGTGTAGTTTCCGGTTTTTTGGGTTCCCTTAATCCGTCGGGTGGGAACGTTGGAACTAAAGGAGACTTAACAGACTACGCGGTTGAATTCTCTCTTACTCTAGAATCCCGTTCACTATCTAAGTCCCATAAGCTGTTCGTCTTTTATGCTTTGTATTAATGTGAAAACAGGCGAAAATTTCCAGCACATATTCTTAGACTCTCCTTAAACTTTCGATTGTTGGATTTATCATTGAATTCAAATTAGGAATTAGAGTTTGAATATAGGAATTTAGGTATTGTGGTGTTTTTTGTTGATGTTATGGTCACATTTGGCTGACTAGGTTGCAGCTACCTTGAATTTCGAGACTCAGAACAAAGCGACATCCGCCGAAACGTTAGCTACTATTGATGGATAGTATAGTTACAACGTCGTGAGTGCTTTCCAGAAAAGCAGCGGCTTATCGATTGTTGAACTTATTCGCGAAGAACTATGAGTGAATCCAGTTATCGTGGCAGATTTTGAAGACACTTTTCCTAGTGGGTTTACTTTGTCTCGTAATATTTCGTGTTCCTCTGTAGCTAATTTCCACAGATACTGGATTCACTTCGATTTCGCGATAATCGCTCGTAATTGTACCATTCTGAGGTATTTGAATCCACCCGATTTGAGTGAGAACTCTTGAGCTTGGAAGAACGTCAGCATATCCATCTACGAAGCGGTTCTTTCTACAAAACGGTTTTTAACCCTGAGTAAAAGAAAATCACTATTTATTTCATGGCTTTGACTGGTTGTTCGAAATTCTACAGGCCATTGTTTAAGGATTCGTTGAGAATAAGTGGCCCATTTTTTTACTTTAAAGTGATTAGAAATTCAACCAATCTGTAACCGATTTTAAAAGTTCTGATTTCATCTGTAGAGATTGAAATCTATTAAATCTATGCAATTTTTTCCTGGAAAGCTTATATGAAAGAAGCTTAGGTGGGGAATAGAAAATAAGCCGGACAATCCTGTTCTACTGTTTCTGTCATCCTACACGTTGCCTTCATTGTTGTTTTCTTTCACACACACGACATTTGTTATGAGCTTTTTCCTCCCACACATCCCCAGCCTCTGCTCTGTCTTGAATTAATTTTTCATCGTTACCATTTTCGTTTTTCGCTGTCTATGTAAACCGAATGCAAACGACCTTCAATACCTTGTGCAAGTTTTTCCATTGTCAACAGTCACGGCATCTCTCTGAACTCTCACCTGTAAAGGTGAGGCTTAAAAATTTAACGATTTCCTGTGCTTTGCATCTAATTCTCAATGAGGCGTGACACAGAGACGTCAAAATCATTTTTCTTCACATCGGATGTCCTTTTTTCTGCGACGGATCCATTGCTGTCCACTTATGCGGGCCGTAATAAATGTACGTCAAGTGATTGAGAGCAGCAGTGTAATGCAATGAAGATTGTTCTCTAGTCTCTGCTGAAAAATGAATTATAACAGGAAACACCATGTGGAAGCAGATTGTCTAGTTTGTATTGCACCAGCCTGGATCGCATTAAGAGCACTTTCAAGCATCCTTTTGACCAATAAGGAAGTTTGCCTTACTTTTCACCTTTCAGATCATTTCTCTTCGCTGTTTTTCTGGAGTGGATGTGGTCTTTCAGTAATTCAGCTGTACCTTACCACTTGATTCTCGACATCGATCATCGCACATAGACGGAAACCCTGAAAACGAATACGTTATCATGCGTCTGGTGAACAGCGAATAAGTTAAACATCTCTGAAAATCACAAGATTTCCTATGCTATATGTATTGCTATGACTACTCTGTGCAATAAGTTCTGCGAATTTCTCGGCATTCGGGTTTTTTTTTATGAAACTGTCAAAGCATTTCCTGGTGGTTTTAAACATTATCAAAAATGTTTTTTTAACTTTTATTTACTGCTTATTCTTTTTCGTGCTAGGGTATTGTGTGAAATACAATCGTAATGATCCATAGAAATGCACAGAACTCGGAATCTGAGTTGAGGTTCGAATCCGTGATTACGCGTTCCGGGGGTTCACTTGCTATCCATCATGCCAACCGAGGACTTCGATTTCCTTTCTCTCAGCTAATTTTCTACTCTATTGGTGCTATCGTCAATTACACGCCAACGGGAATGATCTGGAGAGTGCAGTACGACTTATAGAGGCAAGGCAAAGCAAGGTCCTACGTTGGTGCTGTAGATAGCACGTAAGCCCCGGGTTCGAGAACCAGCTGGTGTTCCGAGTTTTCCCCATAACATTATTATGACCGAAAGAGCTTCATTTATAAATTTAGTCCACATTCACCCGATCATTTATTCTACTCTATCGATTTCCCGCAATCTGCTTTGTATATTTTTTGCAGCTGTATTTTTTAGGGAGCTGAGAACTTTTCACCTCTAAATGCTCAAAGATCATCGATATTTTATTGCCTTTACTTCGGAGCACTTCCTAATCACGTCAGTCACATGTTCTGATCTTATATAGTTTACAACGTTAGCGTTTTATTTACTGCCTATTACAACTTTTCACGGCAGGGTATGATGTGTGATACAACCACAGCGATGCTGAGATATTTGCAAAACTCCGGATCGCAGGTGTCCGCGGTCATATCTCAGTTCCATTGTGGTTATGTCACCTATATAGTTCATTTTCAGTAACGTAATATCCTTCATTTGCACTTCATCGTTTGTTTTCCTATCCATATATTTTAATTTAAATACGTAGAAGTTTCGAATTTTAAAGGATAGCCTTGTTATTCCAATGGCCCAACTGAACTACACATCGTTTTCTGCAGGAAACTGGGTTCCTTTGAGTTATTCCAATCGTTGTTTTGCTGGCGCTTCACTGAATCTTAAAGTGTTTGTTGGTTTGGAAAGTAATAGCAAAGTTATAAGCAAAGAGCTCTCGTTTTTCCATGGTTTCTAGGGCTGTAAGTTGTCTTTCCAAAGAATGTAATTCGAAAAGCACAAAGCTTTCAAAACGGCGCAGCTGTTTCAACTCAGTTTCTTTCAATGCCATGAACGAAGACAACCAGCAGGTTGTTCCGTGATAAGATCTGGGCGAATAAGATTTTCATACGAGACCACCACTTTTACATTATTTCTTTTTAATCCAATGCCAGTGCTTAGAAAAAACTGCACCACTTTTACATTATTTGTTTACATTATTTCTTTTTAATCCAATGCCAGTGCTTAGAAAAAACTTGCCTCGATATCATTCATTTGGCTATAGAACAATGATAAGCCATTTAAAAGAAAAGGGATCGCATTTAGTTACTTGAAAGGCTAAAAGGCCAAGTTTTCAATCTCCTTAAATAATCCTGTGGATCGCGTAAAACATTTCCCACTTTCTGGTCAAGTTTCCTTCTACGACACCGCTTTTTTTTTACCGAGCTCCCGAGGCAACCGGCCAAGATTGCTGCTACCAGGATAGCCAGGATTTCTTGTACTGATTTCCTGTTTTCAGATGAAGGTGTTGAGCTTTTTCTCAGCTTGGCAGAACTGCAGGCGGATCTTCATTGTACATCGCAGTTTCATATTCAGAAATATCTCTAGCTACTGTAACCATAGTAAACGACTATGCAAAAGAATACCAAAAGAGCACCCTATTGAACTACTTTAGCGATTAATGATTATGACCTAAATGTATTAGATCTCAAGCAGTATTTTGTTTTGTTGAATCGGGGTCTTTGTCTTTTCGAGGCTCGCTTCTTTCGTTTTCAGAAGACGATTCCTGGCAGCATGAGTGTATTAACTTGCGAGTGCTCACCCTATTCCCATGCCCTTCCGGATGATAGAATCTGCCAATGTGAAGGTAAAGGGCAAACAGAAATCAATTTACAAATAGATTTTACAGTTTTTCCTATTATTTTTTATTCATGAGCACCGCAAGAGAAGCTTAAAACCCTGAACCGAGGAAAACATTGTTTGAATGCTTAGCGCTGGAAAAAAATTCGTCAACTGTGAGTCTGCCTTCTCCTCATGTTTCAAACATTTCTGACGTTCAAGTTCCCATTACGGACTTTCTAGGAAAAGATTCTTATGTATTATCTGAAATTCCCAAAGGGAATTTGTTTTCAGATTTTACAAATTTTATAACGATCTTGAATATGTCACTTTCCACTAGAGAATTTAGTATTCCCAACGATTCATTCATCCATCACAATACCCTACTGATGATGATACTCAAAGATTGCTGTCGGTTGTTCGATGAAAAGGAAAGTTTGATGTTTTGTATCGAACCAATATGTAATGAATGTAATCCGGTTGACAAAACTGTAAGTGTACACGATGTGGTTCGTTGATGATTTCTCATCGTCTGACTCAGTCTGTTCCCGATATCGGCGCTTTTCGCAGTCTTTGAACATTTGTGTACTACACTCCTATCTCTCATAAGCTTTTAGCCTTTTCCGTTCAAAAGTTCACGTTATTCGAGCCCATATTCTGTCCGCGCTAAGATTGTGTGCTGACTTACGGATTCTGCAACCTAAACAAACATCGTGTTTCATTCAACATTGAGTCACGAGCTTCACACTTCATCGAATTGCAACACTTTGTTCGGCCTTCACCCTACTTTTCTCTTGCCTCTATCCTTCTTTATCTTAGTTTAGTCTCTTCAACGAGGATTATGTTCTATGCAAAATGAATCCAATTACATGATTTGGGGCTTTTTGACTGACATGGAAATTTAATCTAAGGGGGTCTTTATATTGCACTCCACCATCTTCATATCTTCCCCAGTGGCCCACAAGAAAACTGATCAGTGGTAAATTGCGAAAGGCAGGCCGTAGAATGTCTGTTTTTCTGCCAAGCCAACGTTTAAAAAACATATGTTTTCCAGTATCCAGTCCAAGTTCGCATCTAAATTGTACGTCTCGGAGAATATGGGATAATGCGTTCGGGTTTGCGCAACTCCCTAGGGATACACTATGAATTCAATTTCATCAAGCATCGCAAAAGTGCTTCAGTGAATATTCCGCTTGTAAAAAAATTTGCGGTAGGTAATAGATCAATCGCGTCAGTCTTGTTGTCCTTTCAGACACGTCCGGGACCAATTTGCCGAGCCCTGATGGGATGTTGGGCTTGGTTGGTTTGCAAGGGGTGCAGGGTCGAACCAAAGCCTGCTTGTGTACCAACTGAAGGGCAACTTTAATCACCGCGTTCAATGCGTCTTTTTGTTGCACCTTATAATTGTTAAAAGTGATATTGTCCTTTATTACGCCAATTGGTGGTAAGAACATGGCGAATAGCTTTTTGGAGCAGTTCTTTTTTGCAATTTTCGGCAGTTCCAACTTTGTGATGAACTAGTCGGCAGAGATCGTTTTCACAGTTTCTTTTAAAATCGCCGCGTCATCAAAGAAAAGAATAGAGCAAAATTACGTTTTATTCTGATAATCGATTTATTTCTTCCGACTGAAAATCGACTGAGAAGAACAATACGAAAGGCGTCGTTGCGGCGTAAGATGTGACCGTAAATTTTTTGCGGGGTGACATTAAAATCGTTTTTTAAAGGTCTTTAAAGGTTTTTTTTTTTAATCTTATCAATTCACAGATGCGACTTGATCTTTTGTTCTTTTTTAATCATATTCAAAGGACTCTGGCAAAACTTTATTGGCCACAAGTCATTCCTCTGCGCTTGATCGTATACTTATGGCAAAGTGGCAGAGAATATTTCTTCTTTTTACGTATTAGTAGTCATTCATCTCCTAGGTCTTACTCAAGACAGTTGTGTAACATCATCAGTATACGAGACAAATAAATCACCTGCAACACTTGCTATGTCGTTAATCGTGGAAAGTCTCGGACGTTATCATTGTCGCCATCGAAAGCTTTCAGTAAGTTCGTTAACTCCAATCGTGACAAAGACATTATCGTCCTCAAGATCTTCACGCACCTGTGGAACTAATGTGAATCGGTGAATCTTGTAGCGTTCAGTCAATGAAGCTTTCTATTTAGAGGTGTCCATCATACAAGACGTTTTCCACATCCTCGTGAACTACAACGACTTTATTTTTATGGTAGCATCCACGGTTTATGATCATGTTCATTACGCTTTGTGTAATGCGTTAGTCGTGGTTTCTTCATAAAGGCGATACCCATCTGCATGTCTCTGTTGCAGATCTCTACGAAATAAAAATTTGGAAGTTCCAAGGCTGAACTGCATCGTCTTCGTTGTCCATACCGTTTCTTAGATTATTCGTATTCATTTCTCGAACTCTAATACCACTAACCGAGCTGTTCGACAATGGTCTTTCTTACACAGTGAATCACCTACCCGCAACAAAAGCTTTCTTCATGACTATCGCCGTCTTCAGAAAGAACAGTAAACCGATCCCATCACTCTCGCTGTGGAAGCCATCCAGAAAACATAACGCGATTTATTGTTGATTAACACTATGACGTCACCAGTGACGTGATGGAGATAGAACTACGGTCTGGTTAATTATTATTCTTATATTCTCATTGTCATTCGTCAATGCTTTGAACGCCATACAGTGAAGAAGGCGAAATTCGAATCGCAAGCATTTAACAATTGTCACGATGTGACCTCTATGGAAGTCATACAATGCGGAAATTATTACCCATTTTCAAGTTTACATCATCTTGTTTCAACTAGTACTGAAGTTTACTAATTGCTATAAGAACTGTTATCATTCGTCAATGCTTTGAACGCCATACAGTGAAGAAGGCGAAATTCGAATCGCAAGCATTTAACAATTATGTCACGATGTGACCTCTATGGAAGTCATACAATGCAGAAATTATTACCCATTTTCAAGTTTACATCATCCTGTTTCAACTAGTACTGAAGTTTACTAATTGCTATAAGAACTGTTAGATTCTACAAATCCTTGCCAACAGCGCAAAAATTCCTTGTTTCACCCCTGTGAAATCCTCATTTTCTGGAGCCGTGTCGCTTCAATACTGAAGTTCGTTCAGAAGGGCACTTTAGTTTTCTACAGTGCTTGTCTCTGCTTGTAGCTGCTGCCCTTCTGTTCGAAATTCTTTCAACTTAAATTCCGTCGCTAGTTTTTTTTTTCGAAAACTTCATTTTTAAATACAATAAAATTTCAGAGGGCACTGTAAGAACTACGTTTTCGATTATTCCTCTAGAGCAAAGTCTTTTACATAAATCGCTATTGCTCTAAACTTCTGAGATACGCTGATTATCGAGAGAGTATCGTCAGCTATTGAAAAATTACTTTCGATGTGAAAGGATTAACGAGTACACAATACTTTCCCACCAGAGTAGTGCTCCAGGCTTTCTTCGTCTTTACATTTCTTGTGTCTACCAAATAGTGAAAGTTCCCCTGGTCGATGGATCTGGATCAGTGTATTTTGTATTGTACTCTCATGTTATCCAAGTAAACTTTGCTACTGTGTATGCACGATCCGCTGAATCTCCTTCAAAACCGGACTAAACCGGATGGTTGCATTTCATTGCGTGTACTGTCTTGTTAGTTCTTGCTGGATAGAAAACTTGCATTGCGAAGCTGATCTTGGAAACCGGAACAAGCATTTTGAAATCAAATAAGCATACGTGGATAATATCAGTATTACTCTTGCAAAAGCAAAGATCACTCTGTTGATGGAATCGGAAGCAATCACCATAACTCCAAAATTGGCGAAGTTATGAGGAGAATTGTATTCGAAGCAGTAGTTCTGTAGACAACTTTCGTCCATAATTCCAACAGCTTTTCATCGAAGCACCCCGTGGACAGTTTCTTTCAGAAGAATATGGATTACGTTTCGCCGCCTTTCTCTTCTTCAGAACCTGAGGGATTCGGGTCGAGTGCGTAGATTAGTCATTTCTTGCAAAATTAGTCTTCGTCTTCGTAGCCGAACGCTGAAATCCAATGCAGTGAAAAAGCGCACAAATCAACCTTAGTTACAAAAGAATTTTTGTAGCAGTAACGTGTTAGCTTATTATTACAAGTAAGGAATAACAAGTAAATGAAAAATCATTGTTTTCTTGATGAGCAAACACGTGTTTTTTACTTCATTCTTTATTCATGGAAAAGCCGACGTTTAGGCGGATTTCGTTTTGCCTGGAAAGCGGGAGCATGGTAAGGTCAAGTTGACTGCAGTCTACCCAGCAAAGCAACTCCTTGACCAGAACAGAGAAACCGCCAAACCAAGATTTCAAGCGCATTGAAAACAAAATAGCTTGTTAACACAATACTATTTAATACTAATTTCATTGAGTTTCATTGAAGACCAAATGCACAGAATTCACATCGATGGTTAATGTGTCACTCTTGAATCACTCTTTTAATCACTGTTTCAACAAATGAGCAGTAGATTTCCTGGACATCATTGGTGTGGTGAAGGTGAACGAGAAGCTCTTGAGTTCGCTTCGTCCACTGAACTACGGATGTCACCGAATTCGGAACGTTTCCGGATTGTGAACATCTCCGCATTCTGTTCGACGGCAATTTACCTACAGTAAATTGATGGTGTGCACGGTCGTTCCTAACCCAGCGATTGTCAGCGAATCTCCACCAGTCACCATCCCACTGACTGCCAACCGACATCGTTACTGCTCGATTTTACGCGTTTACTATCAGGTCACAATTTAAGTTTTATTTCCACACAACTATTTTGGATATAAAATCATGACCCTTTTTTCTCATTAACCACGTTTTTATTGAACTTTCGGGTTTGAAAAGTTTTGTGTGGGGTTCTTAAGCATTTCTGTAGACCAGCGACATTGCAGTTTGTGTTCACCGTTCTTAGAAATACCAGTTCGTGCTGACTCTTCAAGATTATGACTACAGAAGAATTAAGTGATCGGAAAGTACCCTCTTACATTATCGCTTCATTCGTGTTACTATACTTTCTTGTTTCTTGTTTCCTCTTTTGTAAGTTTCAGGATTCTTCTTGTCACCATTTAGTGTCCTTGCAAGGTCACCTCGCATGAATTTTACAGAGGTGGAGAGATTTTCCGAGTTATCTTACATAGTCACTTTTGCAACATATTTCCTACCGTAAGATGTTTATTCAATGCAAACGGGTTCTTTTCTGGATGATGGTCATCGTTTCATTTTCCGCACGATTTTGGCGACTCAACATCGATTTCTTGTCAATTTATAGGCGGTGCGGCTAGGACTTGATAGGATCGTTCATTTATATGGATTATTATGAGACGTGGACCGAGAATTCGACCAGCGCCCGATTCAACTGCCCTTTTCGGGAATTGCTCATGTGGCTCCTCTGAGAATAGAAAAAAATCCGCTAATAATCACTAAAGCATGCCCAGAAAATGCTTCACATTCTACCTCCTACCAAAACGTTTCTGCTACCGTGACACTTCACTTTAGCAGCCATGAGGACCGACCATCCGAGTCTTCATATTCTTTGGTTTTTGTTAATCTTACTTTTCACCTTGTATTTTGTATGAGGGATCATTTTTTTCTTCGCATTATACCGATAGAAAAACGGAGAAAGAAGATCGTTCCAGCGTTACATGGCAATGGTAGATTAAACGCATAAAGATAGCGGATGAGCACATCGAAAATTTGAGCAAATCGAATCGAACTAGCCTCTCACCACTCTATGCAATTGGAATGGCTTCTCTCGAAAGAGTACTTGATTGATGTCTTGAGAAACTGTCAGAAACCTTCCAGTATCCCAGGCCAGGTCTTGAAATTTCAAAATCACTATGAGGTTGGACGCTCTTCACTGAAATCTTATGCAGTTGGAAGGAATATTACTTGCTACAATATTTTTCCTAACTTGTACGTCTGGTCCTATTCTTCGATTTCCCACATGACTTGCTGCCAGTCATTGTTCGTAAGTTTCCTGTGGACGGCAGATTCAGATTCGACGCTTTTGTTTTCATCGGCGCTTATAATTTTGTGAGATGCAATGCCAAATTGTTCTTATTTGCACGGATGGCGTTGCCGATACACTTTGCTTACTGTTACACAGTCAAGAAAATCGTCGACGATGTCGTCGTATCATGAGACTCCTTGCCGATTTTCACGGCAATTACCACCAAGCTTTCATCTCCCTCAATAACCACTCCGCTCTTTTATCCTTTCATTACTAAAATAGGTTAAAATAAGCTCGTGTGATTATCAAGGAAACTTCTTCAGCATTTGTTTAGTGTGTTCACTTATTTTTCTGAAGCGTGGAGGAATGTAAGGTGTTCTTTTGACTTAGCGCATGGTCGGAGGCTGCCTTACACTTTCAGTTTTGAATCTGTTTATGGCATGGCTCTTAGCTGTACACAGTGCTTACTGCCGTAGACCTTCGTTTAGTGTTTGGTGGGGGGAGGGGGGTTCATTGTTTAGAGCAAACATTTCTATAGGCTTCTGTTATTAATTTCGAGCACAACTGGCTGTGCATATATACGTCATTTTTATTATATATTTTATTCACTGGTATCAATATTCCTCTCTTCGTTTGCAGATTTCACCTATGCACGTGTTTCCGGAACTGCGATGGAGCGAACTGCGATTTATTCCAAACACTACTTTTTCAAATGAATTATATATCATTATATATCATATGTGTTCATATTGTTGAGCTTATACGAGGTTCATAGAGATGTTTGTTGGACTAACGTTTCGATGTCTTCGTCTTTATCAGAGCCAACGCTCGTTGTCGATGATCCACAGTTGTTCCTCTTCTCGAAGCGGCTTCTTCTTCTCGCATTGAAACGAATCCTCCTCAGTTGGTCATCTGGAATGAGCCATGCTCACCTAGCGGCGTTCTTCTATAAAGTGCAGTTGTTGTTCATAATATTACCCGTTGATAATAATTTATCTTTCATAAAAAACAAACAATAATAATAAAGCAAAAATGAAAATTGTACGTCATATTCCGTAGATCCCAGCACTTCTTATATTCCACCCGTTTTCTCACATCCACCATCCGCTAAGTCTTTCGAAGTTTCTTGTGTGAGCTCGACTTCTGCACTGATATTTTCTTTTTTCTTTCATGGATATTGTTGAATACTGGTATAGTCGATCTCCATGGAATTCCAGCACACCTTGCTAAGATTTTTCAGCTTGCAATAGAAGGAGTGGGACTAGGCCAAGACAAATCTCGTGCCAATTTTTCGGCCCGGAAAGAGGAGTCTTTGTGAATAGTGGTGTCACTACCACTTCATTACACGCCGCCTTAAACACCACCACTTTATCGGCTGTAATTACTTTTTTTTGCTTCAGTTTTTGATTTCTGAAGCTTTTGAATGGTAGAAAAGGTATTATGTGGCTCCTAACACAATGAAGAGTTGCTGCAGCAACTTTGCTTTGGAGTCACGGTGTAACTGTGAGATGACAGATTGTCATCATGAACAATGGCTACCTCTTGACAATCAGAGGATGATTTCTTAAAATGTTGTTTGCTACTACGAAAGTAATAATTTCTGGCATTAATTTACCTTAACTAAGCCTTGGCATGCTAGCGTCAAGCTAGTTTCCGGAATAACTGACCCTATTGCAAGATGAAACCCGTTGATGGTAAAGGATTGGAGGTACTGTTCGTATTGTTTGCCACTTTTAAATCGACTAATGGAGTTATCTTTACTAGCTGTGTTTTTTGATATCTACAACTTTCAATAGGCTATTCTGACCTACGTTGCTTTCTGGAAAATCCTTATTGAGTGAGAAATCGTCATGAAATGCTCAATGTATTAATTTCTTCGTTGTTTTCTATCCATACCTAAAGTAATTCTGATTGTTGATATTATACTTGCTTGGATACTTGGATGGCCCATCGTGACTGGTTGTGCGCGGTCCCAGCATAATCTCTACTTCTTAGGAGTTTTGCTGGTCCAGTCATTGTAGTTTCTTGGAGTGCCGAGGTCAGCTTTCCGGGGTTATTCTTGATATTATATGACCAGTCACTCACCAAGGCTGCTCACACCTCGGCTGTGTTACTTTCGACCGAAATCTTTAACCAGAGAATGGTTAGCATTATCGCGAAAATGTAGTAAATACCCTTCGGATCTCGCATACTATTCATTAGTAACGTGACCGATTCATACGCACACCTTACCAGATCGTTTAATTTTCTTCTCCACCGAAATCTGCTGCTTCGATGTCTGCTTGTCCGACGCGACGGGCAGCAACCGCTGTAAAAGTGACCAGACCAGTAGTTTCGCAGCAGTCTATCGGAAATTAATACGTCTTTATGTAGACTATTGATGAGAAATTCATGCAACGTGACATACTTTTCGATACTTGATACTTGAAAGCTTGTGTTGGCCACAGCATAATCACCATTTTTTTGAGGTTTGTTGGTTAAGTCATTAAGGTTCCCTGGACTCCTGTGGTCAGTCCGGCCAAAGTGTGCACCAGGTCTTTACCACCACAAGCAAGCAGCCTTTATGGATCAGAAGGAGATTTGCCATCGTGCGACTTTGACACCAAGACGATGGTGGATCCCGATATTGGTTTACTCTAAGCTAAACGTTCTGATGGAAACACCGGACTCCTCAGCTCAGGAGAGCCTGCCGAGAACGAATCCCTCGCTGAACATCGCAGTTCGACACCCAGGAACACCTCCTAGCCACGATGAGGCCGTAAACCGTTGGAAGGGCATAGCATGGCCTTTATTACAGTTAATTCTATATACTATAACATTATATTTAGGTGCGTTTGTCGTAGTGATTCGAGATGATCTGTAATTCACACCGGGTCGTTCGTCGGTTCGATTTCGCGCTTCGGACCCATCAAGGCTTCTATCCCACCAGGTTCGCCACATTGGTACTAGACTTATGTGGGAGTATAGCCGTACTGACTTGATGCATCGGTAGACCATCGTAAGTAATAGCATAGGACAAATACGCTTTCATTCACCTCTGTAATGAACCAAATGGAGCTGAATTCATGGCACATCGCTCGAGTTGTGCTTTATAACAATAATCGATCGGAATACATTAAATGCTTAGGCGACACTCTTCATGCCTCTATGGTTGGTGAATAAAAGTGTGCACTATCCTAGAGTTCGTCGAATTGAAGGTAATCTGATTTCGGATCGTCTAATAGGCACACTTTTCAAGTTGAATACCCTTGAATTGTCCGTGCGGTTGCTCCTCGCTTCGCACACAGTGAACACTTGTTTGCAATTGTCGAACACTTCAACTTCGACGAGTCCTCAGCAATTTCTTTCGCTCAAATTCTCATCGATTATTTCAGACCATCTGTTCATTCACTCTTCGTATTCTCATTCAAACATGACGCTCACGGAGTGCTGAATTTTACGAGAACAGTTACTTCTTGCCTTATTCGATTTTCATGATCTGGTCCTCGTCAGGACAGATTTTTGGCCAACTGTACGATTGAGATCAGGCGCTGGCCGACTTCCCATATCAATGATAATAATGGGATCATGAAGTCTCCCATCGTACTCTCTAGAAAGTCAACTAAGAGCTGCATGTTTTTGTAGAGAAAATTGGGTTATAGAGTAATTTTGTTTCGAGTGTTTATCGATTATTTTAGCGATAAGGGCAAAGTTGAAAAAAAATGAATTTTCAGTATTCCTTAGACATATTTCCTTGGCTTTACTCTCTAAAGTGAGGACATTTTTAATCCATTTATTATATAATTCGAATTCAAATCATCGACGACGAGGTCGTCGAAGGCCTCTGTGTAGTCCAATATCGTTTTTTTTTTCTCCTTCAAGAACTCATTAACTGCTTACGCTACCACTTTTTATCTTTGGCCACACAAAGGGATGGAGGTAGCAGCAATGAATCTCGTTGCTACTGTCTGCTCTACTGTTGGATTCTACCACCGATGTATGAGAACACCTTTAACAACCAAGTTTTTCTTATGATTTCAGTGCAATTAAACCACTTCAAGTGGAAGCACTGTTGACGAGTGAAATTGTGTTTTTTTTTATATCGAGCTTAATGAAGTCTTTCATCTTTTCCCTATGCTGACATTGAGTCCTGAACTCGCGCTTCTCCATCAAAGCGTAGACATATTTTAGCACTTCTGTTAACCTAAAATATCAGAAATTTTGTTTTTAGCACTTTCTCGTTAAGCTTCTCATTCCTCAGATGTTTATTTTTTTTTATTCATTACTACGTTGCGTCTTATCAAATTGTCAATCATTGTATCGGGCTTGTTTTCTGCACCTTTGGCCTACACGTATGAACGTATTAGGATCTTTGTAAAGTTTACAAAGTTCAGTTTTTTGATCTGAAAATGTTAGAGATGCAGCAAATAGGTTCCAGCCCATACGATTTCACATTACTCTGATAAACTGATTGCTACCGCTATAGTAAATGGACCTGGAAACGTCAAAGATCAGTATGGTTCGTCGAGAAGACAGTTTTTCTCCGTTTGCTTTCACCAACTTAAAGGCATTTTGAAAGTTGTGAACTAATTCTAAAAGGTGTTAGATCGCTCTGCACTTATCTCTAAAATCTTCGTTTAAAGTCTGATTTGAATATAACTTTAATGAAGCTGAGATATTTGCAAAACTCTGGACCGCAGGTGTCTATGGTGGGGAACGAACGCGCTCATTAAAGTTATATTTCGCAATATACCCTGCCATTAAAAAGAGTAGGCAGTAAACAAATACGGTTAAGATTCTGATTTGAATGTTTAGAATTCTATATGAAAGTAATCGCTTCACAACATTCATGTGAAGTTGCGAAAGCTACGTAGTTGCAGAGTGGCTGAACTTGTAAGTAAGCAGTAATATCGATTTCTTAGGCTCGTATCCATAATTTTATGAAATCCTAAAGTCGCACACCTTCATCAGTGATGACCTTTCTTGTTGTGATGCCGCCCGGAACTTCCTTGTCACGACGCTCAATCAACTCGTGGTGCGGGAGAATCGGCCAACCGTGTCGTGATTGGGCTCGTAACCGATATTATCTCACCTGTCGTCGTCCGATGCCGCACCTGTAAGACCTGAGAAGAAAATGACTCTACCATACTTTAGTACTCTAGGAAATTGAGATGCTGAGCAAGAAAACCGCGACAGAAAAAATAGCATTAGAGAAAAGGCTTCTTTTTAAACAATTTTAGCTACGGTGCCCGGCCAAAATGATGCTTCATTTATGCGTTCAGAGAACGAAAATGAAGCACTGAATTTTCTTGCTTACTACATTACAAAATAGCCATAAATTAATCTATCTGTGCATAAACTCGCTTGATTCTAACAGATATTGAACTTTAAAATTTCTTCAGCGCAAGACCGAATAACGAGGTTGTGATGCGTTTTTACTTAATAGCACCTTAGCGTCTATAAACAATCTCTCGTTTTTCCAGGCTTAATGTGGCCCAAATCCTTATCTAAACTCTTATTCATGTGTAGATAGATACTAAGGTGTAGATGGTTTTTATGTGTAGTTACTACTGTACTCAGGAGAGAGGAGACTTCCGTGAATGATCTGCGTTCTCGAAGAATCAAGTGTACATCTGAAATTTTTCAATACTTGTTTAATATAGCAAGATGCAAAATTACACTTAAAGTTGTTAGTTGCAAGCAATGTGCTATTTACTTAGTTGTAAGTTTGGTTCTTTTGTATGATGAAGTGCTATATCTCTGGAGTCTCACATTCTTTTCTTTTTTCGTTTAATGTCGTTGAGTCTCGTATGTCGCGTAACAAGGGGATAGAACAAGTGAATCTGCTCAACCAGAATGCGATTCTGTTTTTTCGCTCTAGTAGTTTCTTTAAACGAAAGTCCTCCTCTGTCTTCGCTCATAAAAATCTGTCTTCCTGTCTTCCCAGTGGCCAATTTTCATCGTTCATTTGTTCCTTGCTTTCCCTCTCAGCGGCGGTCTCTCATTTATGTTTGTTCTGTGAAAAAAAAAGAAACGAAAACAAAACAAATCACTGGGACATTTGATTGATGACGAACGAATTTTTTTCACTGAGAGTACAATATATTAGAGTATGCGTTTCAATCATTAATGGAAAGGCATGTTAAACTGGGGGTTACTGTGGAAGTTTGTCTTCCAACAGAATAAGTCAAGCTGAAAAGGAATTTTTCATTTTCCGTCTCCACTTGAGAACCTGGCTAGGAGTAAACAAATGCCAGGATTCATCAACATCAGGATAGCAGCCTAATTGCCAAGTGACAGACCTCCTTCCGATCCACACGAGCCGATTTGCCTACAACGATCAGAAACTTAATTGAGCCGAAACTTTGACCCTTTCTATGATGCCAACTTTTGCAATCGATCTTCGCCTCATTTTTTTTACATCGTCGTTTTACAATTTTTTCACCGTTCTTAGATCTACAGTGTTTGTTTGCTGATTCTCTCGAGTTCCAAGATCGACCTTCTATTAACCTCGGGATTGGATTATAAATCCCAAGCTTAACTGCTTTTTTCAGAATACGAAACAGTGAATAGTCTTTTGAAGACGACGTAGTTGTCTAAACTAAGCTGAAATGGACTGGATTTGGTCATGGAAGGACACCATGTTTTACGGGATATGTACATTCTCAAAGCGAGCTGAACCCTCTGAAAGAGAATCTATTCCAATTGAAAAGTGAGTGGCAGATAATGTTTCTCATCGTCCATTTTTTTAAAATTAAAGATAGTGACTGTTCTAATGAACAGTAAGGGATGTGAGCATTTTATTACGTTGCCTGGAATGAATTGGCTCAATGGCTCATTAACTGTAGGAAGATGGAAACTGATAAGTGGGCTATTTAATGGTTTCGCATCTCTTTTCATCTGGCCTTCTAGACTTAAGTCCTTTCCACCTACATTACTTATTAGACTGTAATAATAGGATATTTGCAAAACTCTAGACCGCAGGTGTCAATGTTGGGGAACGAAGGCGCTATTGTCCTTTCCGGGGAGTAACGCCATCAGCAGTCACCTAGCATAGAGTAAGCTTTTGCCATTAACGAACTCATTCGAGTCTTTAGCAGCTACTTTTTTGCCAGAAACATTGAAAAAGATGACCACACCAAGCGTATGGCGTTCTTCGTGTTTCTAATGCAATTGATTTGCCAAGTGAGGGTAAATGGAGTTGTGATAAGAGGCAAAGATAAACCGTCCGGAGTTGGTCGATGTCTTAGAGATGCGCCTCGTATTCGAATTCGTCAAACATCGTAGAGAAATTGAATGCATATCTGGCGTTTACAATGACTCGCTGTGGCCTACCAATATATAAAGTCACTATTTCTATCATTCCATACAAACCCGTTAGCAAATCGCCTACCCCAGATGGATGGTGGACTTTGTGACTCCAGGGTGCGGAGTCGAACCAGTGATCGATCTGGCATCTACTGTATTGTGCCCTCTAACCACTGCTCTTCACGCGTTCTGATACTAAAAAGTAGATATATTAGAAGTCTATGCAAAAAATATGGCCATTTTCCAATATCATTTTATTTCTAGAATGGGCGGCGCGTGTAGCACAGTTGTTAAAGTGTCCTGTAATGTGCACAGAGTCGTTGCTTCGACCGTTGTTTGTCGTTGTTTTCCCTGGCCAACCAAGTCATCCCTCGTCCCACAAGTATCATGGTGGTAAACTGTTGTGGGTGGATAGCAGCATTTACTCGATACATGGGTAGGTCACCGAAAGTTATTCTATAGGCCAGATATGTATTCAGTTACTTCTCCCGATGTCTAATGAAATCGAATTCCTGGTTTGTCATTCAAGGATTGATCATGCCCAAACGTTTTATCCTCTATCGTTTAGTTTTTGGACGAAAATGTGTTTAGTGCAAGCGTATTACTTTGAAGTGAAGCCGCATATTGTTAATATGATACTTAAACCACTCATTTAAGGTCGGTGAACTTTTGAGAAAAATTGAATAAATGAACGCGTACGTAGGTCTTCAGAAGCAACAATAGCATGGTCGCACTTGGTTTTACCCATGTGATCGACTCTTTATTCCTGCTCAAAATTACGATGATAAAATGTATCTGTTTTGAGAATGCAAGAAACTGTAACCATTCTCTGGAGATCGCTTAGCGATCTTCTCTGAAAATCAGATGGAACATCTAAAGCCGAACCAATCTTAAACCCTAGAAACCTTTAAAACAAATTTCATGTTTGTAGTGCAATGTTACCGTTAGAAAAAGGGAAACACTAGTGAGTTATGCGGAAAATGTGAAAGTGGAATCTGAGTGGAAGCATGATGGAATCGCTTTATGGCGAGCTCGGCTAGCAATTTGAAGAGAAAAAATTAGCCAGAAATGGAGTTAAGAATGAGTATTTTATACTGACCCCTGCTTGCTGAGCAAATACTAGTATGTGCTAGAGTTTCAATAAGAATTTCGCAGTTAGTGTTCTGATTTGTTCTCGATTTTCCCACTATCGCGTGCCATTACTGGGCAAACTGGACCTCCCTTCACTTTAGGTTGTGGAATTGATGCCAGACTCGTGTGAGAAGCTTCCTGTAATCCACGTGGGAACACTTTGTAATTCAGTTATTACAAGTTTCCACAGGTATTAGGCTCAAACTACATTCGACAACACTCATAGAGAAGGCCAAAAATTCTTGAACACCAGTCGAACCCAAGGCCCAGTTTCTTCTACTAAGGTTTACAAATTCCTGTAATATAGTCGAGAGTTATGATTGCTTTTTATTAGTTTGGCACAAATCGAATGACGTAAAAGGAATCTAAGTAACAGTCTGGTTTCCTAGGTTCACCATAGTTTGGTTCAAATACGACTTTATATTGTTTAATATCGCAGTTTCGAATTTCTTAAAGCAGCGACTTCTTTGAAGCGATTTGATGCCGTTAAAGATCCACTAGCTAATGTCTCTCGTGGTGCTTGAAAAATTGCATTCGCCAAATTAAACACCATAGTTTGGTTCAAATACGACTTTATATTGTTTAATATCGCAGTTTCGAATTTCTTAAAGCAGCGACTTCTTTGAAGCGATTTGATGCCGTTAAAGATCCACTAGCTAATGTCTCTCGTGGTGCTTGAAAAATTGCATTCGCCAAATTGGTATTTATTGAGCGAGTGATCCATTGACTATGATGGATGAAAGAGTGAGGGGTTCAAGTTCCAAGCAGGGTTTCATAGCGCAACTCGTTCAACCTTTCTCGCGCTAGGTGCAGCTTATGATTGTCGTGCAACAGGATTGGACATTTTCTGTCGGCTGCGTGACACCATTCCACCGTAATAGGCGTTTAATTAAGACGCTGTTTCATATGTTTTCTCTGCCGAAAATCAAAAAAATCCTCATAATCATCTTTTTTCTGCAAATCAGGTCTGGAATTTTCATTTTCAAGGTTTATTTTGGTTCACAACATAGTCGCACAGAATACACTTTTTATCGCATCTCATAATACTATCTAGAAATGAGAGGTTTTTTGGCAGAAGCGCTGCGTATATTTCGTGACGACAATTTGGCTGTCATTCGGGCAATTCGTGCGACACCCATTTATCGAGCTTTTTCACCCTACCTTTGTCTTTCCAGCGACAAACGTCGGTGACCGAATTGTGAATGTTGAGTTTATTCCACAACTTCTCAAGTAGTTTGTCAATGGACAGCTTCGATTATTGATTTGACATTGTCGTGGTCATTTACTGAACGGCAGGTGGTCAAGGACCATTATCACCGTAAAGACTCCCATTGTCGATACAAATCCTTGAGAGATATTTGTGAATTTTGCGTTTGAAAGCCAGTTCCTTGTTTTCGCTTTGATGTTTCGAGTTGATATTGGTAGCATCCTGTTCACGTTCGAACGCACGAAGCAGTAGGATGCCTCCTCGAGAGGTCCAACTCCATTAACCTGTTAATAGAATGTTTGAAAAAAGTGCTACATAAAAAATAATCAAGCAAAGACTAAGCTACACAGTGCACATCAATAAAAGTGGCAAATATTTAATATAAAATCATATTTGGTTGCTATTAAGTCTTATAAAATCTTATTTGCACAGTTATGGTGCTCTCCGTCATCACGAACGTGGTGATAGTTCGATTCCGCTCCAGGGAAACGAAGCCTCTGATCACACCGTGGTCGGGAAATTGGTACCGGACTTGTCTGGGAAAAAATCACTCTCTGCAATTCAATTGAGAGTGCTCCAGCCCGGCTTTCTCAAGACTACAGGGAGAATACTCGACCAATATTCTACGACATTCGAGATGAAATGAAAATCCTTAAGCAGCAATCGGAGTCACACGTAAAAGTTAGAGGAACATAGGGAATCATGGATGCGAGTAAACGAATCGAATGTGAGAAGCGCTGGGATGCGCACAGTAGATGTGAAAACTGGTCGTATGAATTAATAAAGTGACGACACAATTTTTTTAGCAGTCACACCTATACGTCCTACACACAGCGTTCCGCTCCCAATACGTCTTTCTTTGTCCTACAAGTACCTTTCATTGAGCTCGCTGGGTTTGGATGTGGATTCAGCTGCGACTTACAGCTCTGTGGTTTTCTCTCCCCACCGACATTTCGAATTCTGGTTGAATATGGTTTTAACTGGACAATTCGAACTTTGGACGTCCTTGGATAATTATGCCGTGCTTATCTGTTTCTGGTCCATCTGGGTATCAGGCATTTTCAATATGCATTTTTACTCAAGAACATAAGAAAACGAAAGCGTTTTCTCATCCGACGTGATCCCTGTCTAAAAACTAATCGGATGCGGGCGTCCGCGTCTCTGAACTAATTTTCCACCCAGTTTTGGTCTCCACCATGTTTTTAGGGTAAATCCAATTATTGTGGGATATAAACGCTGTCGTACTGGTCATATCTCTAGCATTTTTATGAGATATGGATGTCACGAAATCATATTTGGGCAATTGCAATCCGCGCTTTAGCAATCGTTTGCTACCGAGCTCATTAATAATAGATCGAGCGAAACACTCCGAATATTGCCTCGTTAGTTATCATCGAGTAATTTAAAATGTTTAGACGATGCTGTGCTACGTTTAGATTACAAAAACTCCGGAGTCAGTTTTAAAATTGTTCACTTGAATCTTAATGACTGTAAATTATATGCGGGATCTCTGTGCTCATCTTCTTTTTTCAGGTATGATGCATCACTCCGCCTCAAAAGCTACAGGTGAGCACTACGTTCGTTAGCTCCTTTCATCCAGTAGTGACCTCCTCTCCTTCCTGAACATCCCTCTCAATGAAATCCTCTCAGTAACGTGCGACAAGGAGCCACTTGAACTGAAAACCTCCTTTCGTGACGTTCGTAAAATTCTTCACATCGGTGTGAAGACACGCGTCAGAAGATAAAAGTAATCTCAGGAAAAATGATCTGACCAGGACCTAAATAATTTTCCCACTAATTTCGAGAAATCCTTTATTACTTTTGGATTATTCTCACCTCTTTCTGCATCATCCATAGCAAAGGAACTTTTATGGCTGTGCGCAAATCGTTGAACTTCACATTTCTTTGGCCCGAGGTTTACGTTTAGCCATTGTAATTCCATACTTAAGAACGAGTGCTACGAAAACCCACCACGCTTCATTTATGGTTTCACTGAAAAATTTTGTTCAGTGAGCAACAGCTGAACGTATGAAATTCTTCTAAGCTGTCAACAAAATGACAATTCAATGTTCCCACTGACGCAGATAGCTGTCATTAATCATCTTCGGAGAAAAACAATGTACTTGAGTTTTTAAAATAGCGGGAAAATGACAGAATGTAACGTTCAAATTGAATGTGAATATGGTCAGAGCAGGCGAGTTATTGAAACGACATCTGATTTTCATTGTGAGCTGAGCCTTCAGCATCTTTCGTCTTAACTTTTTTCGTTTATAAGCTCTATTGATTCCGCTCTAGGGGCGCGTGTGGAGCAGTGGTTGGAGGCGCCACTGCGGCGCGCACGTGAAAATGCGCCCATGGCTCACCAAGCCTTCCATCCCTCCGGGGTCGGCAAATTGGTACCAGACTTGTCTGGGAGGATAGCAGCACTGGCTCGATACATCGGCCGGCCACCGCGAGTCATTGTAAAGGCCAGATATGCATTCAATCACCTCCAACGATGCTCAATGAAGTCGAATGCATGGCGCATCCCTCAGGGATTGATCAACGCCGAGAGCTTTATCCTTTATCCTTTTATTGATTCCGCTCTAGCACCGTAATGAATGCAGATAACCAGATTAAGTAATGACAATTATATCAACACCGGTGACTCCATAACCATAACTAATCGCCGATTGGTTGAATGTAGAAACCAGTTCGTTTATATAACCACATAGAAATGCTGCAAAAGTGTAGATAGAAAGGATATGTTTTCTTTTCGCCGATCACAGTCCGAAAGAAGCTTTCAAGCGTGTTGCAATCAACGATAAGAAGCCGTCGTTGCTAGATTCTTCCAGAGATTCTTTTTTTTTTTATTCTTCACACGTTCTTGTGCACCTAGCGCTAATATTAAGAAATCTACGGCTATTCTTGACGCTGTGCACCTCTGTCCTGCATCACAGTTCTTCTCCGTCTTCAATCTCTTCCGAAATACGGAGGACGAGCTAAATATAATTGTGATGCAGCCGAGATCTCGTCTAACCTATTTGGCAATTTCTTACGAGCTTTACAGCTTTGCAATTTACGAACGACAGCAATTTTCAACTTGTAGTTAGGCTGTCTTTCGTCGCCTAGTCAATAATAGAAATTTGCGGCTCACAACAGAACGAGAGAGGAAGAGATGGAGAGGACGTTTTCTTTTCAGCGCCATTCTTCTCTTTTCTCCTTGTTTTGAAATCAGCATCGAATCCGTTAATCCGTCTGGCTGCAATCACCTTCACATCAATTCGAACAGGAAATTGCCATCTTTTTGCACCTCATCAACCATCCATCACCGAATTCTGAGTGTGCGGTATAGAATTCGAAGACTCAGCTAATGAACTGCCTAGAGCCGGCATTTTTTTTTTCGGTTTTCTATAATTCACAAGGTTTAGGCGTAGGCTTCCAAAATGGTGCTTATCGATTCGTCTAAACCTGAAAGCATACGAGTTGTTCCTTATCTGAGATTTGAGAAGAATGTAAAACAGTCATTAACACCAAACATACTTTAGCAACAGGAACCTGCTTCCAAGGATTTGTTATAAAATTTGTTTCAAGAAATGGAAATGAATTCGGGATTCGACAATATCGCAGGGTTCATGAGTTTTGCTTTCCTACTGGTCTCGTCTGCGGTTTCATCTTGTTTGATAAGTGTATCTTATCATGATCTGTTATAATTCAATTTCTACAACGTGCTCATCCAACAGCAGTTATTCCATACAACAATGGCCTACCAGAAATACTCGTAACCGAATGCTTTTCGCTAGTGAGATGAAATGTCTCCAACAAAAAATATTTTTTGAATCTTACTATCTCTATGGTTGTTCCATCCATAAAGAAGGCAATGCGGATAAATTGTCGTTTCAGAAGAGCCTTCATTCTTGGCTGAACTCACTTCTTTCCATTAACACCAACACAAATCTTTCAGCTTCCACTCACGCAGTTACTGTTACATTGTACTAATACGATGACTTCACTAGCTAGGAGGAGAGAATGACAAGTGATAATATCAGCTCTCGATTGTGAGTCATTCTGATAGCAGAGTCGTGTATGAAGGATGAAACGACTTTGTTCGATGCCTGATACGTTGAATAACAGATATAGAGAGCAGAACCAAATTCAATACCACATCTGACCTACAAATGGGTTGGCTGAATTGAAGGTGCATCTTAATCTAATTTACCGAAACCACTACCTACATTCTTAGCTTTCGTGGATTGATGCCGCTGTCAGAGCTTTCCTTTTAGAAATAACGCTATTGGGCTCGCTACTACGTTGTCACAATGGTCCCAGCCATTTCAGATCTTTCTCTTTACCACATCCGCTTATTCCTCTCAAGACATGCACATTACATCATGGTTGCATTACTTCTTCTAGTATGTTCGAGCTCTTTGAGAAGCAGAGGTTTATGACCAGACGTCACCGAATGTTTAACAGATTCAGTGCTCTTAATTACAAAGAAGCTGTCCAACACTTTCTTTTATGACGCCGTTCTTCAACGAAAACCAGTTCGCGCGCGGTCTCGTTACTTCAGTTACTTGAGTTTTATAAGAGTCAGTCCATAATTCCTAAGGATTTCTGTGCTTTTCCAAATTATCTCATTGACTTAAGAAGTTAAGAAGACGAGAAAACAGTAGATTATTGACCATCGCCAAGGTTAAAAGATAGCCGATCCTAGGACTCAAGAAGTTTCAACGCATCTGAGAATCGTTTTAATAGTTGAGAAAAAATCTTAGAGCTCTCAATTCGTTTTTTCATTTCTCTCTGAATTTTCATTTTCGGAGGGAATAGAAAGTTTCTCATCGTTTATATTTTGTTGTAAAGGTTCTGGAACAACTCGTGTAAGCTTTTGAAGAAAACAAAATACTACTGATTACTTATATCGAGGTTAAATCGAAGTCGATCCTCAAAATTCTTTATCGTTAGTTAAATCAAATGCTAATGTAGTCGATGGAGTTATTCGAGTTGGTGTCTGAAAGTTGGTGGCGATGCACCGAACGTTGATTGGTGAGCTCACACTGAGCAACTATCGCACTTGACAACATGTCTATCACCAGTAGTAAAGTGTAGGGCACTCAAAGCAACAACCACTATCGATTTGAAAATGAGCAATAGCGTTAAGGTCTGAACTCTTGGAACTCTCAGAAGCAGAGTCACTAAAAAGCATGACAGAAAATGAGTAGAAAAAAATTGAGCGTAATGAGACGATTTTAATGGTCCATGTGGACGGTAGATTTTCTGCACAGAAATGACGCCATCACTACGCTAGATGAGTACTGCACAAAGACCGAAGCAATTTCTTCTCGTTGAATTCGCCGTTTTGTTTTGTCGAATTAATTAGTGTTTCTCTTCACTTATAATTAAATTTTTATTTTTAAGGTGTTCTCTATTTGGAAAATTGTTAGATTATGTCTTCAATAACATCCTCTCAGAAAAAGATTACAATTCAATCAGTGGTATTTTGGCGTTTTCGCAAAGTGAGGATGACTCAGAATTTTCTTCAGCCCATGTTGTCATGCCGTCGAGGTGTGCCTGCTACGGAATGACGAATAAATCGGTTGCAGTTTATCTTTGAGTAAACCAGCATGCTCTTTGGATCTGATCTGTCTACTGATGAAAACGAAACTCAAGCCCGAAATTCATTTATGTCTTAAGTTCTGTTTTCAGGGCTACATAATTACGTTGAAATCTGCACCTACATGGATGATCCTTCTCCACGAATAGAATAGAATACGCTAATGAACAAATTTTATTCGCTCAGTATATTTTGTCCATTGGGCAGGTTTCTTTGCTTTAGATCGTAGTGCTGGAGTTCCTCAACATTGTTATCACAGTCGCCAACCGCTCTGAATGAGAGAGAGACTCCACATGTTTTGATTGAACTTCTTCCTGTTTCCTGACAATCCATAGTCTTCTGACATCCTTCCGAAATCAAACATTGGACTCCTTCGGAACTTGGCTGGTGTTTCTGAGCAACGAACGTCCATTGCATATCATAGTTTGACATTGTGGAATTTCTCCATCACATGTTGCCACCAGTGATGAAGTAAATCAGAGTTACTATTCTTCTGATTCATACGAATTATGCTTTTTCTTTCATATTAACTCCGTGGAAATTCACTTAAGAACTTTCCCACAGCCGTTTGCTGCTCCATAGATACCTCACTTCATGCCATTCATTGATTAACATCCGGTATTGCTAGAACTGTCTTCGTTGCTGTTGACATTAGCCGAACTCGACCTCGTCAAATGATTCAGAGTACAGCAGAACTCGGCAAGATACTGACGACAACCTGCTTTTTTGGGATACCGTAGGCAATCATTTCCGTTTTTATGGGCAATTTCGAACATTCCTATTGATTTCCTTTACTAATCTTAAAAAACCGTTTCATACATTCAGCAATTCTTCCAGTTTATTATATCAGTGATTTTGGTACGTTCCCTTTATGGTTCTGCCGGCTCTACTGCAAAGGCAGTTACCCGCTTTGTCTGCTTGGCATCAATTTATGTATAGTGATGGAAGTTGACAATGATAAACCGAACGGTTTCACATTGCCTGGTTAAGTAATGGTTTTGAAGGTGTTCGCAGTTAAAAAGATAAGAATATGAAGCCATTCCGTTTTTTTTCGCCTACAGGGACTTCCTTTAGTCGATCAAGCACTCAATGAGCAGGCAATCTTCTTTCAGCTTTCTGAGAATACGATGGCTACCTCGGGGTTATTTGCGAGGCAACGTCACCTCATGCTTCTCGTTGAACCTGTTTTGCTGAAAGCGCTGCATTTCTAAGCAGTTTCTTTGACTGCTGATCTTCTGATATTCTTTTACCAAAATGAACTTACTTGGTTTCCATCTAATGGTTTCACTCAGTAGTTATATATTATCGGTCAACTATATATGATCTCGTCCTTGTGGGATACAAATTCCAGTAGAAGATCAGCTTCACTTTAAAGATATGATTCAGTTAGAATTGCTTATGGTTGAAAATCTTTTCTTTGGAGCCATTGTTTCAGAACGGCGCCTCATTCTCAAGACTATTTTAGAATGGTTTGAGTTCTTACTTTGTATGCGTAAAACGGGACATTGGGATGCTGGCACTCTCCACTAATGCCCCCGGACATACGCTTTTTCAGAGTATCGTATTAATTTGAACAGGAAATCTCATCTAGACGTCAAACATCGTGCAGCTTATGTTTCGCGTTTGACTACGTGATTGTGAGTAAATGTGAATGACGCATGAGTTCGTCGAATTTGTCACAACGAGCTGACTGGGCAAGTGCATCGCGAAAGATGCCGGGTGTAGGTGAGATCGCAGGCCGAAGGCGGGCCGGTCCGTCGACGGAAGAACGCGAGCGGCAATCCACACGCACCCCGATCACTGCCCTATTATTTCATTCCATTGACACACAAGCTTCTGAAGAGCTACGTTCACGTCCTGACGACGGTTCATCAGTTTGTTGGACGTAAAACGACAACGCGATGGAATCAGACGTCGATCCTCCCAAGGGCATTATTCGTAGGCAGGGCCGATATCAACGGCGATCGGCCAAAGATTTCTTTTGCAACCTGGGCAACGCCAGACGACTTGTCAGGTGAATCATAACTTTAGTTTGGTGATGGAGTAGAATTTTATAGGAACCTGAGCACTTACGGTATGATAACTTTCAATATCTGTTCTTTCTATCGTGTGCTTGAGTAGTCGTTAAGCAGAGGTTTAGATAATGAGTGACAGTCTTTTGGTCTTGAGAACACTGTAGTCACTTCACTACTTAGATTTACAGCAGTTCGGTTCCATACGAATAACACCTGACCTTCTAATGTGAATCTCACTTTCGTTCGTCTTTTTCTCCATTCGATGAATTTTTAAGACGGGCAATAGCTTACTGCCTGTTCCTTCTATGGTCCATTCTTTGATAAGGCGGTTTTAGTTATCATTTGATTTAATAGCTCTGAATTGATCACTGTATTCTCAAAAATAAGAAGAAATATTAAAAATCTCCGATTAAAAAATCTCGCTAAGATGACTACCTGGTCCACGTTGTATTTATTCTTCTCAATCTTTCACCATTTGATCACTAGACTCTTGGAGAATTCTTGACATGTCAAACTTATGGTTTCAATACAATTTGCAGTAGCACTCCTTCTATAGTATTCCTCCTTCTATAGAGATGTATACCACCTACGTTATGTGCTCGGATGAAAAATGGAATATCTTAATCTCTTCTACTCTTTTATGAGCTCCAAACTCTATTTATGAAAGTTTTGTTTGATAATACGGGATAATGTAGTCTCCCAGGTCAATGAATGGGATTAGTTCTCGTTCTCTTGTCGACTTCGTTGACTCTCCGTGACATTTTCCCATAAATAGCCACAATTTATCTTGATTTGGCTCCCAGGAGTAAACATTTTGAGAAATAGGGGAACGGAAAAAAGGAAAGCTTACGTTTTTGGAACTCGGACTTTCATGTTGCAGTTAGTTCTGGGAAGAATTATTTGTCTATTTAGCAGATATTAACGGAAAATATAGTCTGAATCATGGGTCGACAACCCTTGTGAAAATATTATATTTAAATCGAGATAAAAGAAAAAAAATGTGACATGGTCTGACATAGAAATCACTATGTCGTTCAATGTTTGTTGGAATAGCAGTTGTAGTGGAATATTTCTACATTAATTGCTCTACCTCGTCAGATCTTCAAGGATTCTGTGCCTGTGCCTAATGAACATAGTTAGTTTATACTTCACGATATCCATTCAACTAAACGTAGTTAGTTCACGAAGCCATACTAGTTACTTCAGCATAAAACAAGTCATATCATCTGGAAGTTCGTCGAGGCTGCTATATAGGTGATTATGAATGGTATGAGGAGCAACAAGTGAAAACAACATCGTTCCACTTCCAATTTGCCATAAAAGTGAATGCACTTCCTTTCATGGTTGCCTGTCAATTCGGATTGAAAGTCTGCTAAAATGTTATTGCTTAGGTCAGGCTGTCTTCGCCACTCTTGCTGAAGGTTCTCTTTTAAGCTCTCAAACTCTTAACAAGTCATTTTATGAAAGGTTTCTAAAAACTACGCCATGTTCTGCTCGTCTTCGAACCAGCTATGAATTTTTTTGTTCCCGACATATTTCCTAAGCGAAAACTGTCTTCTTCGTTTGTTTTTTTTTACGACTGATGCTCTCAAGAACAACGTCTCTTTACGTCTCAGACCGCTGCTTTGAGAGTCCCATCAACTTCTTGCCATTGCACATTCGCAGCCATACATTCACTGAATTAGCTAGGTAACTTAAAAAGTGTTGTTCATGAACACATTACACCTTTGAATACGAGTTAGTCTGGTATTCTATGACTGGCTGAGGTTTTCCAAGTTTGCTACTCAAACTGTTGATGGTCTCGATCTCTGTCGCATTCCTCTTCCTTCAATGTCTAGGCTTTATTGCGTACTAGATTTTCCGAAGTAATCTGGAATTAATTTCATCTGAGCGGTAGTGCCAAGTATGTTCTATGCTTATGTTTGAAAAATGGCGTACGGTATTCGATATTTCTGGCCCAGTGGTAGGCAACTTCGATCAGGATTCAAACGATTTCTGTGGGCAAAGCCCTCGGTGTTGAAAAACCAAAAGCGCTATGGTTTTCAAGAGTTCCCCTTTACCAGCTAATATATTTATTTCGTTGAATGAAACGCACATTGCAATATTGACACTAGCCTGCCTCCTGAGGCCAGTGTGTCCTGTCAAGGAATCATGAGCTGAAGGTATCCCTATTTCAAAAAAGCTAGGCACCTTGCATTGAAATTTCAGTCTTGATAATATTATTCCTAAGTGCATTTTTTCACTTTAAATGGTGATTTCGTTACTGTAACGAATTCAAGCATCTTTTTAATGGGAAGCTTTTCAGGATAACACCGATTTTACCTTTATTCTTTTCATTTCTGAAATTTTCACGTCAAGACGGAAACTCCATTTACTTCCTGGTACATTTCGTAAGCTCATGAGTAGAAGTAATGCTTCATTCTAGCAACAATTTCTTCCAAATTTTTTCCGTTGCTCACGTATTTTCAAACGTTAACAAGGCTCTCCTCTAAAAGTAGTTAATTTCTAGGAAGATGTGCAAAGTTTCCATGCCAACCTTTCTTGCCACGAGTAGAGTAACGGTTTTTCCAGAAATTCTTCCGGCTTGCTCTGAGGATGTTTGCATGCATTCTGTAGTTCCTGATACCATTTGACACTTAGGTTTCCTAAAAGATTGTCACTAATACTCTGAATGGTAAAACCTATACATGACACTACCTATCTTTCACATCTACCATGCGGAAACATGCACGTCTTACATTCCATCCGTTCCTTCGCTTCTGTCATCCACGAAGGTCTTCCAACTTTTGCTTGTTAGTTCGACTGCTATTTGAGAATTTTTTCTTCTGCGTGAATGTCGTACAATGCTGGTCGAGTCGATTTTTACTGTACTCCTAAGATAGCTGGCCTAGGGCATTTCTACTTGCATTGTACAGGGTGAACATTTTCCTGATAAGACTTGTACTAAAATGCTTAATCCGGAGGTATGAGAGGCTTGATGAGCCCGTGGTGGGCTCAAATCAGTGCTGTGCTACTGATGAGCACCATCACTCTCACTGTGCTACCTTGGTTTTTGTTGTTTTTTTTTAGCTATTCCGTAGTTCTCCTTTTTCTCCTCAATGCTTCAATTTTCTACCAGGTGCTCATTTCTTCGGCTGCTTCGGTATCATATGGCCCAATTCTATCTCATTAGTAGTTATTGCTTCTCACGGAGCACCTTTTTGTCTTATTGCTCATTCTGAGCCTTATAATCCCATCGAGGGCGTCGGATAAGTGCCCACTCCGGTGTCTTTCGTCGACAAATCCATCACTACTTCCGAGTCACTCGAGAATTTGATGTACTTCTTTTCTTATCCTTATTTCTTTCACAGAATTGTTCACGAAGCCCAACATCGATTTGTCGCGGGCCACCCGATGACACGGGTCATCTAGAACTCATACGTGGTGGGAATTAGATGAGCATTTCAATTGTAAGCGATCGTTTACCGTTTTAATTTCAAGCGTTTACCATATTGTTTATAATTTCAATTTTTTCTTACTTTATATGACCCGTTTTCACGTCTGCTATGCGGATCCCAGCACTTCTGACATTCAATTGTTTCCTCACGTCCATTGTCCACGAAGACCATCCAACTTTCACGCGTTACTTAGGCTGTTGCTTGAGGATTTTCATTTCCTCTTGAACGTCGTAGAATACTGGTCAAGAAATTCTCCCTGGAGTCCTGAGATGGCCGGGCTAGAGCGTTTCCAGCCGGATTGCAGAGAGTGATTTTTTCCCAGGCAAGTCCATTACCAATTTCTCAACTCGGAGAGATGGGAGGCTTGGTTGGCCTGAAACGGAATCGAACTAGCACCGTATTCGTGGTGGCGGAAATCACTACCACAGTGCTATCTGCCCCTACTATTTTAAATATTGTGTATTTTTACCATGTTTTTATTATGTTTTAATTCTAATTATGATAATTAAAAATAATGTTTCAGAACAATTGTATGCAACACTGGAGTGGTAGGGCGGAATCCGTTCTTTACAATAGATTTCTTTGAATCATTCAGCTTACTTGAGGTTGTTATATAAGTTTTAATCCGGCAACCTTTCGAAGTCTTCGTCTTTATTAGAGCCGATGATCCTAGCCGATGTCTATAGTCGCTCGTCTTCTCGAAGTGGCGTCTTCGTCGTCGTATCAAGTCGAACTTTCTTCAGTGGAGCGTCGTTTGAATGAACTAGTTCCACTCAGCAGTACTTTTTTATGCAGGGCGGTTGTTGATTGTACCGATTCTCCGTCGTAAATAACTTGTTTTTCAACAGACAATCCATCCTGCAGCAGATGATATTAGAATAGCTGGTACATAGCAAAATAATGCTGCAACTAAACCGACTTTCATTTAACCTTGGCGTAAATAATCACTAAATTTCTTTTGATTGAAACGTTACTTACTTACCTACTTACATGTATACTTGGATGGTCCGTCCTCACTGGTTGTGCGGGCCCCTCCATAATCCTCATTTTTTCGGAGATTTGCAGGCTTATCCATTGTGGTTCCATGGAATCCCGAGGTCAGCCTGGCCAAAGTCTGCCCCAGGTCTTCACCACCACAGGCGGTCTCAGCCCTTGTGGATCAGAGTGAGATTTGCCACCATGCGACTCTGTTACCAGGACGGTGGCGAATCCCGGCATTGGTTTACTTTTAGCTGGGCTTTCTGATATAAACGGCGGATTCCTTTTCAGCGTGGGAGACCCTGGCGGGGGATGAATCCACTGCTGTATATTGTAGCGCGACACCCAGGAACATCGACTAGCGACGATGAGGTGATAAACCGTTGGGAGAGGATTGAAATGTTAGCCAAATAAAACTTGTATAACAACTTTGCGGAAGGTGAACAATAGACGAAATTTATTGATCATTCACGCCAAGGTTAAGTGAAAGTCGGGTTAGTAGCCGTATTATTTCAACCAGTACCAGGATCCACCACCGTCTTGGTATCAAAGTCGCACGATGGTAAATCTCCCTCTGATCCAAGAGGGTTGCGACTGCCTGTCGTGGTGATGACCTGGGGCAGGCTTTGGCCAGACTGTCCTCGGGATTCCAGGGAACCACAATGGCTTAACCAGGAAATCTCCGAAAATTGGTGATTATGCTGGGGCCAGCACAAGGAGTGATGACGGGCCGTTCAAGTATCAACTATCAAATATTATTTCGCTATCTGTTCTCAACGTTTGTGATGTTTTCAACACTTAAATTGCTCTGGTTATCGGAAATTCTTTCCAGTTTCCAAAAAGGAAGACGGCATCGTTACGAATCGGTTAAGTGGACCAAAATCTTAGGAAGCTGAAATATCGAACAATTCGAATTAGTTTACATTTTTCAAAATAAAAAGGGTTTCTAAAATGAACTTGGATCCTTAACACCAAAACTTGCTCTAAACATCAATACTCTTTCCCGATGTGAGATTTTAGAACGTATTCTTATTGTTACTTTGAACGTTATTATTTATTCCCTACTTTTATGAACATCCCACAAGGCACGTCAACAAATATGTTCAAGGGCTGGAAGCAAATATTGCGTTAGACGGAAAGTTTTATACAGGTCTCTTAAAAGACATGTACGTTCACTGTGAAAAGTTATACATTGAGTAGACTTCGGAAACGTCGTGAAGGTTCTGGGGCCTTTCGCTCTAATATTGTATCGACCCAATTCAGCAGTTAGTTGGCAACCAAGTGATGAACAGCCAAGAGCTGTCATCTGCAAGCGGCGCGGCACGCGGCACCCACCAGCCAGACATTCGCGGCGGGAACCTCATCGGTCCCTGGTCCAAACACTTCTCTTTTCAAAATACGACTGCCGCGAACGTCTGAAATTTCATAGCACTGAATTCAATGGGCACGCCTCTCTTTGATCAAAGAAATACACATTGGTTTTGACTGCTTGATTTTCATCGCTGAATGTGAAATAGTACGAATATTTTTTGAAGTCGAGGGTAAAATTGTTTTCTGGTCTAAACTACCAATTTTTCATAGTTTTCAAGCTTTCCGACTTGAATTTGATTTAAAAATTGAGGATAACATCGCTGAAAGACGTGCACTCGGCTGTCGAATGGCAAATGAACCTCTTTTGATTTCGAATCAAAATTTGAAATTTCTAGAAATCAATAGGGGTCGATTATGAAAGGATAAAGGACAAAGGTCTCGGCGTTGATCAATCTTTAAAGGGTGCGCCATGCATTCTATCTCATTAAGCATCTTTAGAAGTGATTGAATACATATCTGACCTTTACGATGACTCGCGGTGGCCTACCGATGTGTCGACCCAGTGCTGCTATCTTCACAGACAAGGCTGGCAACAATTTGGCGACCCCGGAAGGACGGAAGGCTAGGTGGGCCACGGACGCGGGATCGATTCCACGTGTGTGTTTCAGGGCACCTCCGACCACTGCACCACATGGACCCTAGGGGTTGATTAAACACCGTAATACGAAAGCAAAAGAAACATTTTAAAGAAACAGAGTTTATTATTTAAGAAATTATTTCTTTTTTTGGAATTATTTGTGGTGACAGAAAGAGGACGTTTAAGAAGTTCTCAAGTTCGCTACTGTAAATTTTCTTTTATAAAAGCTGCCAACTATTGTAAACTTTGTGCAAAAGCTTCCGCTACTTGAGAATTTTGTGCTGAGGGCTTTTTATCACTTGAACACATTTAAATATATTTGAGTCCAGTTCCAATATTATTTTGAAGTAATCACTCTGCGCATAAAAATGTTGTTGATGAAGAAAGTACTGGCGCTGGGATAATTAGAAACATGACCCAAAAAGCAACCAGTTGTTTCATCATCACAGGCTGAAGTGATCTCGACATCTTTTCTACTGTATAGAACCGCCTAGGTGAAATGGTAGCGTTTTTGCTAAGCTGCATGTAAAAACCTGCTATTCCGTCCCGTCCAGATAGATGATTTCTCCTCACTTTGATGTTAATGGCGTCCGTCGTCGGCCATCTCGCCATCCCCGTAAGGATTGTGTATACACTGAAATGTTGGGTCTCGTTTTCGCATTCTTTCCGTTCTTAATATCTCGGAATGTTCGTTTTGCGCTGTGTTTTCAGTCCAATTCCCATGGCCTTGGTAACTATGCCGCTAAGTATAACCCTTTTACCACAATTGCCAGTCACTCCTTTCCCATGTCTTACCCGCTCTCCGCCGTCTCTACCTCATTACCAGTATCTGTCATATTTTGCTCGATTTCTGTAACAATGCATGACCGTCACCTGTTCTCTCAATGTCATCCATGAGAAAGACATAGCCGGTTAAACCCTGAGAGAACAGTCATCCTCACCCGGCCTTCCCATGTTTCTTAAAAGTTGAGAAATCTCTTCACAATGCTGCAGTCTTTAATCCTCAAAGCTAGTGTCTCCTAAGGCATTGTTGGGAATCCTTGTTTCCGTTACTGATTGCTTCCTAGCAGAGAATTCATCCCGCGGCAGTCACTCACCGATATCGCAGTATAGTATTTAGAAACTTTGTTATGATTTCTCATGTTCTAAACGATTTTCCAAATATATCCGTTCTTCGTCCGAGACTAAAAATTCTAAATAATTAAAAATTCTAGCTAAATTCTACGATGACTACGAATCCTTCATTAATAGATAATCTCCTTCATCTCATAGATAAACGCTTGAAATTCGTATTTCATTTGTAACCTTACGAAAACGAGGAATGTTGGGTTCAATACTTAATGACCTTCAGTGCACCTGATAAGCACGTCAGTATTGTATCCTCGCCGTTCAACTCTAAACATGACATCATAAGACACATCTAAACATAAATGAGTGAAGAGTTGTCTGTTCGATGGTTCATATGCGAACCACCAGTTGTGTAGATGTATTTCTTGTTATTCCTGTCTACATCATCAGAGGTCTGCTGTTCAGTATGATTCGAAAATATCCTTTGAGCTTTTTAAAAATGTTCTACCCGTTGAATCTAAATTTTTTGATGCCTACAGTTGCCCTGAGTCACAAAAGTTTTCTGTACTCTGTTTATACTCTGGTCGTAATGAAAACGGATCAGTGGATATAGAAGCACGCGTTGATTGAACCTTTCTCTTAACGGTATCTGTCAGCTGCTATTGAACTTTACGTGCAGACGTACTATCAGCTAATCCTCGTTGTTTTCTTTTCGACTACAAAGTACGGTCATCCTTTTCGATGATCATCCTCTATACAGCCACCAAAAGTCGCAGTGCTAATGCGAGTTTACCATAGTGACCATACTTGAGACATTTCAGGTCCTGCTTCGCCTTGTATATTACTGCCAGCTTCTCTTTTAGGTGTTAGCTGTTATTACGCTCTTTCTACTACCATACTACTCGGGTCTCGAGTACGTTCCGAGTGCCAAATTTTATTGCTGCCTTGAAAATCACACGATCACTTTGAATTCGTGGGACAACAACTTATCCGCTTCTTTATGGAGAGGAGTCTAAAATATTCCCATTATGTATGCGCTCATATGAAGCTCTTGCTGTTTTATGTTCTCCTCATGAATTTTCCGCTTTGAAAACGAAAATCAATGCGGAAAATGCGCTTACTGTTTCCTGCCTTAAGATATTTCATTTAGGTTATTCTGCTTGTCTTCTATTATCAGCTTTGCTTTTCATTTAAGAAATCTACCTGTGTAGTTCTTTATTTCAGGCGAAACTCTGTGAATAGCGACTTCTTTATTGAGAGCGAAAGGATGCGAAGTAGTGGACTTTTCACTACTGCCGTAGCTTATAGTCCTAATCCTGAAAAGGTAAACTGCACCATTTTCTCATCGATTACATGATATTCATGGTTTTGCATATATGGTTTGGGTCATCTGATCAACGCCTTTTAACCTTCTTATTATCAACAGTAAGCACTCTTTGCCGATAAACCATGACTTGCTTCCGTAGGTGCATCCGTTTGTTGCTCTATTGTAGTTCAGAATGATAGCAGTTTCTTAGTTTCCTATCTAAGGAGAATATTTTGATGGTTTACATATAGCATTTACCAGGGTTTTAGTACTATAGACTTATTTCTAATACTTTCCGCCCTGATAGGATGAAGGGCTCGCTCGTTATGAGTTGTTTACTCGCTGCATCTTTCATCATCCATCGCGTAGCAATCGGGCGAGTTTACACATGTCATCAGCTAAGATTTCGATTTTGCTCTAAACATTGGCGCCTAAATGACTATGGCATTAACGACATGAAATAATGAAGGATATAGAAGGCTATAGGATATTGGATATATTGGATAGGCTATAGGATATACATAATGTTCTTCTTTTCAACAAAGAATGCTTGAACAGTTCTGGAGTCTTGAGTTTTAAGTTTTATGTCCTAGAAAAATTGCTGTCTGGTAAATGTAGAGGTTACGTCGGTGGTTATGAATTTCTTGGAAAATTCCGTAGTACTTTAAATACATTAACAACCTATTGTATTTATTTACAGTACAATTAACATGGAAACCTACCATAAGCGTTTGATATTTCTGCTCCCGAGTCCAAATACAACAGAACCTTCCTCTGTGTTTCAGCACCTGCTCCCCTATTTCTGTAATGGTCCTTCCTTATGTTTCAACTATGATTTCGCCTAAAAATAGTGTTCAGTACCGGTTAAGAGTCATGTTATTGGTACAGCCAAAGAAATGCGATATGAAATTTATCCTAATTTATTGATAGCTAAGATTGAGTTAATCCCAAAATAAAATTATCGTCGAAAGACTGTGACTAAGGACCGTCCCCAGTTCGCATGAGAGAGTATTGCTAATCAGATTTTATCAGTGAGAACAATGTTCCACTGTCGAATGGTTATGTTCTTCTTGCTCAGTGCTTACTTTGTTGTAAGTGCGGTTGATCCGTTCATTTCTAGAGTAACGACTTTTTGACGCTTCTTGAAAAAATGCAAAGTCAACGACTGAACGAACAGCGATGCGATTTGCCAGAAGTTCACGTGAGTGGCTCGTTTTTTATTTTACGACACCTTCGATTCATTAAAGCCAAGGTTAGAGCTAACATGTGTCTGAGTCAACGGTCGGTTAACAGTAAAGATGTTCATCTTCTACAGCTCTGCAAGCCAACGTTGCTTAAATTGGGTTTGGTCACCGCGCCCTTTTTGTAAAACAAATTTTAAATTCTGAACAGAGTGTTTGCTTAGCTGCAATTGTGACGCTTTCACTGATTCCCTAACGAGAAAACCGGGAAAACTGAGAGAACGCCGTTCCACGTTCTTCTTAATTAACATCTCTTCGCCTTTCTTATGTGTCAGCAGAGCTTCATGCGGAAGGTTTAAGCGACAAACTTGCTAACAATCTTGAATAGAAATCAGTGGCTATTACTCAGAATGACATCACTGAGTCGGAGCAATCTCGATGTAGTTTTGACTTCATTCTGCTGTCATTTCCTATGCTTATGCCTTTTCCGGATTCTAGTCTTGTCCACTTACTTCACCTTTTCGCTCATCTTATGCTTCACTTATCCGTTTCTCCTAATCTCTTCATCCGTATCTCTCATCTTTTTCATCTTTTTTCATTTTTGTAGCATCCTTCTCACTCATTCACCTCTTACCCTACCCTACACTCTTCTGAGCCGATTTATTACATGTCATGTGCCATTGTAATGATTTACCACGTCTCAACGATGTCCTGGGCACTATATTCCGGTTCCGTTTTATTGAGTCGTGCCCAGATGCGCTAAGTGAATAATTCTAATGGTTTCTTGTCTACGGCGATGTCCATATTCCAGCAGTTGCACTTTGATTTCCGTTTCAACATTTTGTATTCGGTGCTGTTAGTTTTGTTCTACCATATCAAACCTCAAGGATCAACATATATTTTTTCCAATGAAAAGCAAAAAGGAGATTAATGAAAAAAATTCTAATGTTTTTTGTCGTCTGTCTAAAATTTCTGTCGTCTAATGTTTCGGCGCATCGCCTTCTTCGGAGCCGGATTGGTTTGAATTCATTATCCACAGCTGTTCTTTTTTCCGATGTGTATTCTTCGTGATCGCTGCTGGTTGGATCCGCTGGAGTACAGCTCGAGTGAAGTAACCTTACTCGGCAATGCTCTCCTCTACAGGGCGGTTGTTGATAATGATTCTCCATTGATAATCATTTGTTCTTCTGCTGACAGTTCTTCCTGCGGCAGTTGGTGTCATTATCAGATTGCACAGAGCAGATGAGCGAGTCGATTTCCGCGATGTTCCACTGGATGCGACTCGATGCGTGCACGAAAGTCTACATCGAAAGAAGGAACAATTGTGGACAATCGACTCCGATCAATCTATATCTGAAGAAGGCGAAGGCTCCCAGACGTTAGTTGAACAAACATTATTCTATCAAACCCATGTTAGCTTGCCAGTGGAAGAAAGGCATATTGATCAGTTATTCCGAGGTTAAGAGAAACTCGGTTTTTGAAAAATCAAAGAATTCTTTTTTGAGTTATGGTAGATTACGTATCCAGTCAATTCTTATCTGAAGAAAAATTGTCAGAAATTCACGAATTTGGAACGATTCTCAGTCTCTCTGCACTCCTTGACCGCTTGAATTCCTACTGCGTTTTTCCGCTGAATAAATCCACATGGATTAAGTTCCCAGATGAGCGAATGCAGCCAAGATTAAGTTCCCAGATGAGCGAATGCAGCCAACGCTTCCGCTTTGCAAGAGCTCACCCATTGACTTTTTGAGTCATTCAGGAGAGATGTCGACGATATTCGTAGTTTAAAGCTTAGTGTGTTGTCCGCTAACAGCATTCCAAATTGCCTGTCCACCTATTTCGTGGAACATCTTGGCAGTCATTAGCAATGCATTTGAAAAAAAAATGAAGTAGTTGCCCTTTCCATCAATTAGCTGTTCTTGTAGACTTCATTACATACCACATTACGGGTGAAAAAAGCCAAACTCGATTGTAATCGTCCGTGGTTTCAAGCATTATCTAGAATAGTGTAGAAAGTCCAACAAAAAACCAGCATCGAAAAACCGGCTTTCCTTCATCCTCGGTATGACAAAGCCACATGTGTTTAAATTGTTGAGCTTACACGAGATTGATAAATAGGTTTTATTAGGCTAACGTTTCGGCGTCTTCTTCCTCATCAGAGCCGATGATCCGAGTCGATGGTCACCATGGACAATGGTCTGATGTTGTCTCACCATTTTATAATAGGGTATTACGTCAACGAAGAACCACAGTTTCATTGAAGTGCAGCCTTCATACTCTAAATTTTATAGGCGGCTTTTGAATTCGTTTTTCTTACCCATTCAAATGTCTCACATAGATTTCGGATTTCGACGCTGACCCAACAATTCCTGCAAAAACTCCAATCTACGATGACAAAAGAGAAACGGTGGTTTTCGTTCTATTCGTTGGTATTTACTAACACAATAATGGCAAGCGATGAGAGGAGTTTTGCGAAGGAGGTCACTCACCCGATTGACCATGAGCTCGCCAAGGCAAATCACACTGCTGTTTTGGTCTTAAAATGCCCTTGTGAGACCTTGATTCGCATTCTAATTAGACCCCCGTCTACCTCAAACCTTCCCATTCCAATGACGCATGCATCTCAGTGTCTTCAGTCGTTTGTGTTAGTTAGATTTGACCTTACAAGAAGCTACCTGAAAACGATTGCTCTACAACTGCATTCGTTCAGGACACAGTTGCATCCTCGTTGCTTCAACAATCGAGAATCATCTCGTTTTTCACGTATTGTTAAGTGCACGTGAACTAGTAAGTAATAAACAATGAAAAGCAAAACTGACATGGTTATTGAAAATGACCACATTTAAAATGAGCTTCATTTTAAATTGAAGCTCTTCTTGCTTTCAAGCTTTCTATCTATAAAAATCCGAGGATGGTTTCTAGGCGATATAGGATTTCATGGGGAATCGAGGAACCTAACATCCAGTTAAATCTTATCTCCTTTCCTCTATTGCGTAGACGACTCTTCTTTCGTGGCTACCACTAAGCCAGCATTGTGCATTTGTCGAGATGTGTAGTTAAACTCCGAGGTTTTCTTTCTTCGAATAAAACGTTAATAAATTAGCATGTCACTGAGACATTACACTCTCAGGCTTTATCTTGAACGATTTTTTTCGTCTGCTTTTTTTTCAATATTTTTCTGGTTTTCCGTACATTCAACCGTGGCCTTTTCTGTCCACGTTTCCTTTAAATTGAATAGGAACATGGGTAATGCAGTAGTAGGGTTGTTCTCGAAAACGCACAAAGCTCTGGACCTCGACCAATCAGCCTGCCATTCATCAAAGGTCGGGAAATTGTTGTGAGGTATTTCTGGGAAGCTCCCACTGTTACAAAAGGACGGCGAATGGATGTTGTAATGCATATTGTGCAAATCTATGGATAACCTAGTCCGTATCCCATGCTTTGAGGGAGTATCAATGTCATAAACAACTGTTCTCCATAAAAGAACATCGCCGAGTAAGGCTGCATCATTCGGGCGTTGCCCGACTCGATGCGACGACAAGACACCACATCGAGAATACGAATGCCTGTACACTGTCGACTTGGCTCATTCAGCTCTGTAAAACGAAGACGTCGGTTATTGATTATTCATGCCGAAGTTACTTAAAAATCGCTTTAGTATAGTATTCGAGGGAGTGTTGACTCATGATTACCACTAACATAACAAAATCGGAAATCCTATATCTGCAGCAGAGTCCACAAATCCGAAAACTTTCTTGGATGATAGATACAGGGAAATGAGCCGAAAAGACGAATTGCTGAAGTAAAAATCGCTTTAGTATAGTATTCGAGGGAGTGTTGACTCGGCCATGATTACCACTAATATAACAAAATCGGAAATCCTATAGCTGCAGCAGAGTCCACAAATCCGAAAACTTTCTTAGATGATAGATACAGGGAAATGAGCCGAAAAGACGAATTGCTGAATTGAAAATTGAAATTGTACAGAAAGCGTCCAATTAACAGCAGATGTGAGGTTTTCCGGAAATTAATTAATTTCACTTTCAATTCTTCAACAGCAAATGAGTAATATCTCAGCCCACGACGAACATTATGAGCTGGCGTGAAGAACTAAATGCTTTTGCCAATACAATAATAGGAGTCGACCAAACCGTTCATTCTACAATCGTTTTTTTCGAGCAAATTCCATCCCACCATAAAATTCCATGCTGCTTGAGTCCTCGGTTTTTTTATCCGAACTTTTCGCATCGGCATGGATTCCGAAGGAGGTCCCAGTAAATAGTTGGGAGCTGCTTGAAAAGCGAGCAGTCGGACCTCCAACATTGAGGTTTTGACAACTTAATACAGACGCAGGTGTCCTGTCATCAAATCCTAACATAAAGTTCCTCCATACGCGTGTGTGAAGAAACTAAGACGAAGGTTAAATTGTAACCCGTCTCTATCTTTATCGGAAGTTTCCATTCAGCTGCCTGTATGTTCTTCATCTTAAGAAATGGCGTTAATATCATAATATGTTTGTAGTTCTAAATCTGAATGCGATGTCTCACAGCGATGACCATGAATAATCGAAAGTCTAAAAATGTATTGGTTTTTCGTTGCTCTTAAGACGTAGCATTAGGTAGCATCAATCTGACACCGTGATTTCAGTTCTTAGCACTTTACAGTGGCTTCTAAGTGTTTCTGAGAGAAATATGAGAACATTGTGCCGTGTCGGTTTTTGTTCTTTTCGTTCTCGTCTCGCTGTCTATAGCTGTCCACCTCAAGTAGTTTCTCGCATTTGCTTTAAGTTGCTTTTTGAAAAACAAGTTAGTACCTGCTTTTAGCTCGCTAAAGTGACAAACCACGTTTTCTCTGGAAAAAAAATTCCTGAGAAAACGACCTTGTCATGTGCCACAAAGTTATCACACTTGGCTCTTAAACTTGTTTGAAGCATTTTATCTTAGTTGTTCGGATAATACTTAGTTCGCCATGGGTTTATTCTTACCAAAATTGTAATATTTATGTAATATTGATGCATTCCCTAGATATGCCTGCTTGTTTTCCCCACATAAGAGATGTACTTTGCTGATTTGATGCGTGTTGTTTCGATGGACTGATTAGAAATAATACCATTCTGTTCCACTGGCTTTCTATGGAATGGTAAAGTGCTTGTGGACGGTTGCCATCATCAAATGATCGGAGTGAAGTGATGTCGGCGAGCGAAGCTAGTTTGGTGGTGACGGAAGTGTGCCATCATTGAAACCACTTCTCGCAATAGCTAAATGCTTCCTCGACGAGTCGACCATCGCTAACTATCCGAATTACTGGTTGGCTACTAACAAGCTCGTAATTTATTCAGCACATTACAACTCTACTGGTTATAATCACAATCTTAACCGCTTTTTTTTGTCTACTGCCTACTCTTTTTAATGGCAGGTATTGCAGGTAGGGTATATTGCGAAATATAACATTAATGAAGCTGAGATATTTGCAAAAAAAAAAACGGTTAAGATTGTGATTATAACTGGGGCCTCAGCTTAACTGGGTTCATTGCCGATTTGTGCTCCCCAGATCAATCCCGCTGTTGGGGGATTGCTGATGGCAAAAGATCGATAGAACTAGCTGAGAGACAGGCGAAACGAAGGACCCCATGGTGTGGTGGTGAGCGCGTTACTCCCCGGAAAGGACAATAGCGCGTTCGTTCTCCACCATAGACACCTGTGGTCCAGAGTTATGCAAATATCTCTACTGGTTATGCTAAGTTACTCTTTAATTCGTTGGTTCTTCCCAACTAATTAGGCTTTGTCACTAAAGCACTGGATGCTGAATGTAGAATCTGTTGCAGCTAACCCGACCCACCCTGATATACTTTCCAGTCACTGGATTAGAGACATTTGCCTGAATTGTTGTCACAATAAAATCGTTTTCGTGGCCAAATTGCTCACTGAAAAGGTGAAGGGGACCTTTAGATCTAATGATTACTCTACCATTACTAATAGAGAGTTTATAGCGTGGTATATCATAGTGCTTTATAGCTATCTCAATGGGATAACTTATGAGCGTTCTCATTTCGTAGATCCTCTATGACGCCACGAAAGAAGCAACATAAAGTTAGGACTTGTGCTTCTGATAGGTTTTATAGTCATTAAACTCGCTGAACGTGTTCTAAGAACAATATCATCCTTCAGATAATTTTTTTTTTCACAAGCACATCTACCTATATGGAAGTCTATGGTTATCGGGCTTAAGTCGAGTTTCACAATGTGAAAAAGAACCAATGATATCAGGTACTTCGAATATCGCGGGGACCTCACTTTTTGTATTGAGTCGTATTGCATATCAGCATAGACAGTATAGGTATTTTTTCTATGAGGAAGTGAAGAAACGCTCCACGTGATCACAAGAATTCGGATTGGAGCGCGTTGGTGGGCCGACTCAAACAGCTGAAACTAGAAACTATGAAATACCTAGCTTCATTGTAATGGATAGCGTTATTCATAAGCGTTGATTGATTTAGTTTATTCCGCCACTGAAATCGTCAGCTCAGCGTTGTTCTTCCGCGTTTATGTGTTTAATGCATAGATTCATCGAATATTTGGACACTACTTGATACGGTATTACTCGGTAGCCTTCAAGTGTAAGTGGTTATTGTTCAAAACCCCGAATTTTTTCTCATAGACTGCTTTCTGGGGAAAATCATTGTGCTGACGATCGTCTACGCTACTAATTCCCGTCAATATTATGGCGCTAAACGAACATTTCAAAACTAAATTGGTGCACCACTTACCTGATCGAGGACTGACGGCACATATTTAGGTTTAATTACTCTGACCGACCCACTTTCCTTCCCTATCGTCTTGCATTCTGAGCTCGAATTTACCAGCAACAAGCCGATCCACCGATCAGGTTACCTCATTAGGGTGTACGGTGAGGTGACGTCTGTCGCGACATTTGACGTGCACGTGTCCTCCTAAGCACTCCGAATCGTCGCGTATGTTGTTTTCGCCGGTTTTCGTTGCGCTATATGCAGTCGTTCAGTGTTTTTCCTATTGAGCAAGCAGGAGGTTGTTATCACAGTGGTTATTCATTCACAATAGCTGACGCTTCGCCGGTTTCGCCTTCTTCAGAGCTTGGAAAGGTCAAACTGACATACCTTCTACTCACCCGATAAAACTTAGTAGATAATTTTATTATTACCGTGATGAACAGCTTCTTTTAAACACTCACCATTTTGGTCACTTTTAGGACTTATAAGAAACAAAACGATAGGTGTCCAAAAGAAGCTGTTTATTATGCGAATGAAAAATACTGTACAAAGTTCTTCCACGACCGACTTTCTATTAACCTCGGCATTGATCAAGTAATTCTTCGTATTCTTGTTGAGCAAACGCTAGGTGTTATTATTATTCTTTATTCACAAATAAGCTGACGTTTCGGCGGACTTCGCCTTCTTCAGAGCCTGGAAAGGTCAAGTTGACAGCAATCTACTCGGTCAAACGCCTCCATAACCAAACAAAGAAAACGCTAAACCAAGATTTCAACCAGGCTACGGTGGGTGCGCAAAGTTGCGTTCATTGTGGTTGAAATCTTGGTTTAGCGTTTTCTTTGTTTGGTTATGGAGGCGTTTGACCGAGTAGATTGCTGTCAACTTGACCTTTCCAGGCTCTGAAGAAGGCGAAGTCCGCCGAAACGTCAGCTTATTTGTGAATAAAGAATAATAATAACACCTCGCGTTTACTCAACAAGAATACGAAGAATTACTTGTACAAAGTTCTGTCTGCCGAGGTTATGGAAGTGTTTTGCTGAGTGGGTTTCGTGTCAATTTGACCTTTCTAGGCTCTGCAGAAGGGCAAAGCGCCGAAGCGAAGCGCCATTGTGAATGAATAAATCCTGCGATAACCAACTAGTGTCTACTCATCAAGAAAAACAGTGAATGTTTGATGACTGCCGAGATTAAAAGAATGTCGATCTTGGGTTTCGCTATATACAGTCGGTTTTCACACGTTTGTTCCTGCGACTGGAGTAATCTACATACTTATATTACATACTCATAGGTGCCGTTTTGAAATCGGACAGAATTTCCTATTGCAATTTTCAAGCAGCTGTCCTGAATCAGTGATGAAACAAGGAGGAGATTCTATGAATTTCTTTTCTTTTTACGATGTAAACTTTTAGGTAATTTTTTAAATGCATAAGAGCCTTAGGGCCTAAAACTAGATGAAGTGAAAATAATTGCAGGGTTCGATTTCTTGTCTCTTGATGTCTGTATTTCTATTTTCTGTACACCTTCAATCACCTTTTTGATTCGCAATCACACTAGTTAGTCGTCAAATAACTAGCTCGATCACTGGTATAATCTTCATTGGTTCCTTATGCACTACAAAACTGCACTTCTCATGATTATTGTACGTGGCGCTATATTTTCACACCTATCGAAAGAGTGTGGACGTTCAGTTCACCGGAATCAGCCATGGCAACACTGTATTGTACCGTTGGACGATTCTATAGCACAGTGGTAGTGTGTGTATTTTTGCTGAAGTGGATGTAGAACATATTAGAAGTATGGAGTCCGCTCTCGAATGCACTGCCATTCTCAGGAAAACTACAACCTATATCTCATTAGTGAGCGAGCGCCGTGCTATCTTTGAAATAGCGCGGTCTTTCACTGAGAACTCCTGGATGAGCTTAGTTGGACCTCAGAATACTAAATAGGAGGTAATGATGTAATTATATAAGTGGTCTCTACCTCTGATGTTAGTGACTCTTGCATTTGAAGAGCTCTTAAATGATCTTTTCTACAATGTCAATGTTTTTAGAAACCAGGAATACTAATGGAAGGAAATGATACCAATTATCTAAAATGTCATACATTTCCTTCATTGAAAGTTGACTTCGTTACTAGGTTCAGTGAATACCAGTAGAACCAGCTAGAACTCAATACTATCAGGTTTTTCCAGAAATCGGCTCAGCTTTAATAATTGGACTATTTATAGCCGACTTGATAAAAGGTTTAGGCTAGTCTACGTATTAATAGAGGTGTATGAGATAGCGATGAACTAGCATCGATAGCCTCAACCTCAAACTCCACCTCACTGTCGGCTTGATAGCGTTTTACCGCATGTTTCCGCTCAGTCGTTGAAGTGCACTCGATCGGGCGATGATCGTCGTTACGCAGGCCTCTACCAGACCCATGACACCATTTGCTCAACACGTGCTTTCCGTGAATGAATGTGCTCCTAACTTGCACAAATGAGTAGGGATGAAGTGTTCTACATTCGGATATAAAAAATGCGAACTACCTGGGTGTTTAAGAATTTGACAAGTCAAATTCTCACTCTGCCGTTTGGTTTTCGACTGAGTTATCAAATAACAGAAGAAACTCGAAGATTATTAATCTCGAAAGATCTATTAGTTTTTTTTTAGAAGTTCTTCTTTAATTTCCAACGATTTGGAGAATTCAGTTTCAACCAGGCGATGGCGTTCTAATTTCAACTTTTCAACTACCTGTTTTCTATTGATGCTTTCCTATCCCATCGCCATTAATGGAAGTTGTATACCTGTTGCATATCAGCACCACACAAAGACTACGCAGATAAAAATTGTAGATTGTACTATTCGAATGTCGAAGGACATTTGAAAAGAAAGGTAGTCGCTAGTCCGAGTTCTCGTTAATCTTGACGTTAGTCAGTGTCGAATTGCACAGTGTCGGATCAGACATAACAACTAAAATCCGGTTATTGAATTGGTAATTGCATCGCTTTACCATACCCGTGCACTAATCCAAGTCCGTTTCCCACAACAGTGCTTCATATGCCCGAAACAACTCGTCCAATTGATCGGGCCGAATTGATGCATGCCCTGGTCTTCACAAATGTTGCACAACAACTATGCACTACTCTGCATACTACCTCTTGCTCGTTGCATTGTTTCTTATGAGTTAGGCGAAGCAAAGTAATCAGTATATCTGGACATTTGGTTTCATTCATGAAATCGGAACTCTCATATCACCAATTTGTAACCGGCTACCAGAATTATTTACCTTAGTGCTCCTTGTTCACTTCCCCACATTCGAGTGCTGTGAGAGCTGTCTTGTCGTAATCTTTTGTGTTGATCATTACCATTATCGTTATCCACAATGTCAATTTTAGCACCTATTATATTATGGATAGCAGATTTGCTAAGTTTAAAAAGTCTTTCTGTCGAGGATCGAAGTCTATCAACAATTGAAATCGTCTTTGAGCCGCTACCCCTATATGTTCTTTCTTGACTGCTTTACTTGAAAGTATTACCGTTTTCGAGAATAGCGTATGGAATATAAGTGGAGTTAATTTAAATAACACTAAAAAGTTCAAAGAATAATTAAATGAACTCGTGAAAGTGCACTTCGCATATCCGCAAGTCACAATGGCAAGCGCAATTCGGTCTGCTCAGATGCCTATTTCCATATTTTTACCATGGTTTAAAATATTCTAACAGTGGATAGAGCATTCTGAACGAGCTTCTGGACTATTCTGGAGTACCCTCAGTCGAAACGTGCGGATACTGTTTCTGTTCCCATTGGTATCTTTTAGCTGCGAGATGTTAGAGGGATGTAGATGTGGCTGAAGGTTACGCCCTTTAAAGATTGTGTTGGCGGTATCGAATTCTGATTTTTACCAGTTTATTAAGTGATTTTCACCAGGTTAATTACTTCTGGAGTTCAGAAACTGTTTTTCTTTAACTCGTATAAAATGGCTTTAGAAGTTTGATTTCAATCAATGTTGCTTTCTGGTTCCAAATTTTCACTCATAGCTTACAGTTTCTTGGATTTTGCTCCTCATTTTTCACTCTCATTTGGTTCTGGAAGATTCTTGAGGTTATAATCACAATCTTAACCGTTTTATTTACTGCCTATTCTTCTTTCTTCTTGAGGTTATTTCTCATGTTGAGCTGCATTCAGTGGTCAGATGGTGCTGGCTCCACTCGGGAAAGCCGGCGATGATTATTTGTTGTGCCAGTTAATGAGGTGCCCTGTTCATAATGACCGACTCTGACTCTCACATTGGTAATTGACTGGACCGGCTATGAGACGCGGCTGAAGCACACAAAACGATACCCCGTCTATCCTTACGACGTAATCCTACGACATAATACACTCTTACTCAGTCGCCATCGGTCATAAAAACCCCTGGACTCCGTAATGCACTCAGTGACAAAGCGCGTTGTCTTGGGAAGTTCCTTTCCATCATGCTTACGATGGTGCAGAGCTTTTTTCTTCATCCACATCCCTTTATTTTCCTCTTTTCTACCTCGAAAACTATTTCGAACACTTATGAGGATTGAATCCGCGCTTCATTTATTGCGTCATTGACATATTCAATAGAATGCCAAGGAGTATAATCGATATCACACAATTCATTTGAACAGGAAATCATCCTCTTTGTGTTTCATATACTATCTATGCTTTAACAGTCGCGGTTAAAAGGACGCCTTTTGGCTCCTTTTCTAACGTAGACAACTAGACACTGAGAACCTAAAATTTACCTAGCCAAGCGGGACAGGTATGCATCTATTTACAACGCAGTGCAGTTGTTGTGCGACTTAATTCCAGCCATACCTATGACTTCCTGTAATTATTTACTATGCACCTGGCATTCTGTCAAATTCGTCAACGATTGTTGCCTGTCTGCCCTCTGACGGCGTTCATCGTACGATTGTAGTTATGTCATCAAAGCGGTCACTCATTTGCAAACACAGCCTTTCGATGAGCACTGTGGTCTTTGAAGCTCCATTTTTCTTCTTCTGCAGATTTTAGTCGTCTGGTTCCATAGACGCGCAGAACTTTCTTCTTTCCACAACCGGAGATGTCGTGTGATTAGATTGAATGCTCCTTCACTAACGGATTCCAGATCCGAAGTTTTTTTCATAGAGTATGTTAAGTCTCAGTTATCACTAAAGTCGAACTAACCTGATTTCTATCAACTAATTCGAATTCTGATGCATATCTGGCAGCTAGTTCCAATCTTTCACTGCCTCCATTTCCTCACCAGTGCTGTATAGTTCAAATGAATAAATATGTTGATGTGCTTTTTAGTGAACTTAAATTGATTGAAATCCAAGCATCTGCTCAATGGAAAGTATGTTTCATCTGTCAGTGTGGAAATACCTTCTTATTATTCCGTCATAGCCAGCATTATTGCCTAGAATTACTAATAACGTCTCGTCAAGGTCTTCAATGGAATAATTTCCTCATGCCGGACATGATTAGGTTGTCCAGAATGACACGCCACGGACCCACGATTTGGGTCATCATTGGATTTAGGAGGTTTCCCAGAGATGAGAACAATCCTATTCGAGAGTCTCTAATTCCACCCCTCTGAAACAAAATCTACGCCTATTTCTATTCTTGCTTTTTACTTTCTCAATTCCTCAACTACGGTAAATATCATGAATATCATCACTTTGAAGTGCTTTTGGACCAACTCCTTCAATCCCAAAAATCGTCTCTTCATGTGTAGGTTGGGTTCAGAATTTTACTGAATTGTCTTGTCAAGCCCATGTCCTTTCCATGGTAACCATGCAGATATTTACCGGAATGCGACAGCTATAAGCTTTCATGGTGCCTAACCTTTAGTAAACATTCAGAAAACTCATGACTTCCCAGCACCACTGGATTTATCAGTTGTCGTTATAATCGTCTTCCCATTTTTTCATTTAAAATATCTTTTTGTCCGCATTTCTCGTCCACTTATCACTAAGATTTTAATTACTATGTAAGTAGCGTTTCAATTGCATCAACTAGGAGTTTCACTGGCTTGAAACGAACGATCACTTCCTGATTTTTCCATAATGCTTACTTTACGTCGCGTAGCTTTGCGGGCTTAGTGATTTCACATGCAATTCTGGCGCTCATCCATTCTCCAGCACGTGTCATCTCACCCACAACTATTCATTCGGGCTCCTCCCATCCGGGACGCTATTTCCACCTCCTCTAGCCATATTTGTACACCTTTGCATCGCCGATAGTTTTGTGCTTGTCCACCACACGCTCCACATCATCATCCCCATTGTAATCGATTTCCGTTATTTCCACTTAATTTATTCAATTCATGTCTTCATCTGTTGTTACACGGATAAATTCTCCAGAATCCCATTCTTATATTGCTCATCCGCGTCGGATGAGATTCATCGACAGTAGCGAGGATGAGGGTGACACGGATGCTCGGGCAGCTATAAATATTGACAAACCGTGTCCATCTGGAAAGTTTTCCGTAATGCGTCGTGCTCGTATGACACCGTCATTGGCACCTATTCGAGAACCTCTCAGAGAATCATTACCAGAGAGCACATTTCCTACACCGACTAGAGCTATCTCGATGGATTGTGTCAATCAAGCGACTGAAGCAGTCAGTATTTCGAAAAGGCACTCGTCAACGTTGTTAATTACTCCTGATAATGAGTTCAAGGCAATGGCAGCTGGAAAGCTTATAGATGCTCTGGAGAATCTCAAGAAAGCGCAAGCGATTGCATGTAATGGTTCTTACGAATCGCTTCCGCCATCATCTCCGCGGAAGATTTCCAGCGGAAGATCGTCGTTCGATCTTCTTAGCTACATTCTTGGTAAACGAAGCGAAAAAGCTGTGAGCAGCATCGTCTCACCACCAGTTCTCATCTCATCAACGTGTACCGCTGTTTCTCTACAAGATATTCGGGTGAGATAACGTGGATTTCATGGTTTCGTTTTATAACTAGCAGTTTCAATGCCATCTCAGTCCAGTGAGAGCATACATTCTAGGAGAGATAATGGCCGAAAATTTTCTTAAATCTGTATCAAGTGATATGCGAAAAAATGATCATCAATTCTTTAAATTGGCTCATTTACAAACCAAACAAGGGCTAAAAAATTTTTCTCGACAATCCTCTGTTTAGTGTCTCATTCCGACTTTTTCTAGAGTGCTAATGGCGAGCGAAAGAGAGACTATCTGCAAACGAGAGAGATCATGAGAAAGGTGTGTTTTTTTCATTCGTCTCGAACGTAGGCTGGAAAAGCTGATGTTGTACCATTAAACCATAATCATAAACTTTGTGTGGCCCCGTGTGGCGCAGTGGTCGGAGGCGCCCTGCAATGCACACAGGGAATCTATCTGCGCTCCCGTGGCTCACCGAGCCTTCCATCTCTTCGGGGTCGGCAAATTGGTACCAGACTTGTCTGAGATAATATCACCACTGCCTCCATACATCGGTAGGCCACTGCGAGTCATTGTAAGGGCAGATATGCATTCACTCACCTCCAACGATGAGTAATAAAGTCGAGTTCATAGCGCATCCTTCAGGGATTGATCAACGCCGAGAACGTTATCCTTTCTCCTTTGCGAATCTTGTTACTTATTGTTTAGAACATTCTATTTCTATTCTATTGCCTAGATTTCAGATGCTCCAGAGATCAGGCCCCTATCCACAAATCGTTCTTCCACCAAACGGATTCTGGATGGATGGCGTCAGCCAAAATAACATGTATCTTGACCAAGAAGTCTGTTTATAGAATTTCTACCTTTCTTTAAGAACATAGAAAAATGAATGAACCTCTTTATTTTAAGATAATGGGGGTCAATACAAACAGTTGTGCAAGATTCAAACTGGAAACAGATGAAACTAGTCATTACTACCGAAGATATTTTTACGGCAGAGTGGGTTAATCACCTTATTTTATTCCTTACTTTTTTTATTTGCCTACCTTTTTCCAGATGAGCTAACTTCATTTATAGGAACATCATGACTTCTTTGCAATGGACCCCACTGTTGGACCGTTAGTTCTATCAGTGAGGGCGGAAGTGATCTCATCTCAAGACCATTTCCGTATCATGTTGCGCACAAAGAAGGGCACCATGCACAAGATTATTTCAGCTAATGGTCTGTTCGATGTTGCCGTCATTACCACCCTAATCAAATCTTTCACAGTACTGCTTTACGTTTAGCATTGGCTGAGAGGCCCTCAGCGTCACGGATGGCACGTTTATTGTTCGAAGAAATCACCACTGAACATTTCACACCGGTAGCGTTTCCAGGTGGATCAGAGCTCATTGTACAGTAAGTTAGCTCACTTATATTAACTAACAAGAGGAAAGGATCTTTGGGACTTTTCTAGACGAGGCACCTTCTTTTCTTTTCCACACGGATTTTTCCCTACTTAGAAATTTTTTTTAATGCTTAATAAATGACCTTATAAGGTTAGATTATATATAGAGAAGAACACATAGAGAATTCGAACGCTGTTGTTTACGTCGAGGTTTTTGAAATCCTGTTATTGAAACACTTAACAAAAATTGTGTTTTTTCGAATGGAGGACGTTTGGAACAACTCTTCACCCAGCCTCTTTCAGATATGACGAGCACGTACTGACCAATACCTACAAGTTTGGTGTGATTTACCAACGATTCGGTCAGATTAGTGAAGAGGAACTGTTTGGCAATGCCCGCAGTAGCCCTGCGTTCCAGGAATTTCTCGGAGTTCTCGGTGATACTGTGGAGCTACAAGGATTCTTGGTAAGATCCTTGGTGCAGAAACTATGGAATGGATTCCATATACTGGAGTAAAGATGTGTCCATACTTTTAGTTTTATTTTCTAATCTGTGTATTATTGCATACGAATATCTTGTAAAATAGGAATACATATATCGTGTTCATATATCCTACTACCTTGGACATTTCTTAAGTTTCGGTGATCTCTTCCTGAAAGATCCTAAATTTTACTTAACATATTGAAAACAATTAAAATTCATGAGCTTTCGATCTGTTGAACCAAGGCAGGTTCAAATGCACGCGTAATACCTGCGATTTTTTAGCTTCAGTTTGCACCAGTGGTTGTTGTACTCTATTTTTTATCATAATTTGGTATTTGTCATGATTGAGGAGATGTTTTCGGTCTTTTGAACTTCGTGCATGGTCTGAGTTGAGTGCTACACCATTATACTACTCTCTATACTCTCTATTGACCCATGATTAGCTAGTTTTTTGACCTAGCACACTTTTGATTGCGCTCCATGTCACGATGTACCGTATTCTTTTTTAGGGATATCGTGGTGGACTCGACACCGTTTACGGACAGACGGGTCTTCAGGCTGTGTACACAGAATTTCGTGGTCGTGAAGCGATGTTCCATGTGTCCACGATGTTACCGTACACCCTTGGCGATCATCAACAACTTCAACGGAAACGTCATATCGGCAACGACATTGTCGCCGTCGTCTTCCAGGAGCAGAACACACCATTCGCACCCGATATGATTGCCAGCAACTTCCTTCATGCCTACATTGTAGTTCAGCCTATTGATCCTCTCACCGATAAAGTTCGCTACAGGGTTAGTACGTTTCAATTATTTCTTCATTTTCGGAGGTCGAGCCCATTTCACGAAGCCAAAATTCTCCAGGTATTCCAAAGGAGTGAGTCAATACATACGAACAAACAAAAAAAAATGTCCTCTTAGACAAGAAAATCGTAACATCTTCCTTATTGAAGGTCTCATTGAAAAAATAGTCCGGATCAGTCTAGAGACATTACCATCAGAAAATTCTCTCTTTATTTTTTTTTAACATACGGAACTATAACAACAATTTTCAACTACTCCTTGCTATCTTCAGCAAGTTCATTTGAAGTGGCATAATTTTCATAATTTCCAACTTTTAATGATTTCCTTTGCTGTGTCAAAGTTGTTTTTCAAGTTTTCAAAGCGACCGTCATTTAACCTCGGCACTAATGATCAATGCTTTCTTTGATTATTATGCTAACACCAGGTTGATAAATATGTTTGTTCGGCCAACGTTTCGACGTCTTCGTTTTCCTCAGACTTCTTGAAAAACAAATTATTATCAACGGTCAGTCATTCTCAACAACAACCGTCTTGTTGGTTTTTAGTGCAGTTTAAGCTCTAAATTCGAAACATCTGTGGATCACATTTGGAGCATATATAGCGCAGTGGTTAGAGGCTCTTAGCAATACATACGGATTCGATCCCGCGCCACAAGCTCGCCAAGCATTCGATCCCTCCGTACTAGGGAAATTGTTATCAGACCTATCTTAGAGGATAGCAGCACTGATTGCATGCACCGTCATCGTTACTCAATGTGTAGGCCAGATATGCACTCAATCACCTCTAACGGTGCTTAGTGAACTCGAATGCATGGCACATCTCTCGCGGATTCATCCAGGCCGAGAGCTTTATCCTTATCTATGCTTTATTGACCAATTTCAAAACGTTTCTGCAATTTTGATTATTTAAGTATTTATCCATGAACATGAACAACCTTCAGAACTAAGTGTTCGAAAGACATCCGAAACCTTTCTGTGAATTATTTTTGTAACCGTTGTCATCATAATCGGCAAAAAATGTTTCACTTACTGTGCCTACTATAAAAACACGAAACAAAAGCTGCCTAAGAGAAGCATAGATAGATCTTCAACTTGATCAGGTAACGTGGGGCTACACGGAAGAAGTTTCTTCATTTCGCTCTGCTCCACATGCAGCACATCTACGCCAAGTAGTGCAGTTGAGGGTTTCAAATTAAACTTTTGATTAATCATTTACTTTGAGAATCACCTATCACCTATGGTCCTGCTAGTCGTCAAATAATTCAAACGGATTCCCACCGAACCCTCCATTTTCACCCTTTTTTTAGAGACAAGAAGGCCACTAGTTTTTCTAAGAGGCCTTCTGATTTTAACGTGTTCCACATTTCCTCTATGGTGAAAGCATACGTCGATCAGTCGCAGCTGAGATAGGGAACATATCTGAATTCAGTTAAATCTGGTAAAGAACGTGAACGTTTTTGATAAGTTTTGCTTTTGTCTGTGATTCGCCGCATAGCTTTGCAACCAACTGACTGGAGATATCACCTGTATCACCTGTAGTCCCGTTGATCGTCGAGTGACTCGAGCGGGCGCCAGTAAATCCTCCATTTTTCCCTGTCGCGTGCAAGAGTAGCCCAGTGGGTTCTGCTCGCTTTAGGGGCTCGTCGAGCATCATATCTTTCTTCTAGGATTTTCGTCTACTTGTATAAAACGGGATACCCCAAGCATCGTCCTTTAGACTGTGCGTTCGATAAAACTGAGTGATCTTTCATGGTTCTTACGCAGCGACCAGGTTTCTGACGCATATGTTAGGGCAGGAAGAACCGTTGAGTCGAAAAGGTGGGCACGGAGTCGGGTGTTCTTTGTTCTCTTCACTACATCCTCGATGCTCTTGAAAGCTCCCCAAGCCGCTCGTTTCCTTCTGCTCAACTCTGGAGCTAAGTCGTTCATCATATTGCCTTCCCGACCTAGATAGACATAACTGGAGCATTCGGATACATTCGTTCCGTTGAGCGTGAATTGGGCATACGAAACCAATCCGTTCCTTATTAATATCGTTTTTGTGCGGTTTAGACGATAGCCATTCCTTCCACACACTTTATGAAGGTCGACAAGCATACATTTCGCATGGCCAATGTCTGGTGTTATAAGAACGATATCATCAGCAAAGCGAAGATGATGTAGCTGCCGACCATCGATTTTCACTCCCATATTATCCCATTCCAATGTTCGCATGACGTTCTGGAGGGTGGCTGTAAATAATTTTGAGTAGTAATCGTGGATGATTTTCTCCATTGCCTTTCTGGACGCTGTTATTGTTCCGTTAGGGCGCCGGAGTGCAATCATCTTGGTCTTGTAATTGGCGAAGCTTCGGCGGGTTTTACGAATGCTTTTCCCAGCCTCTGCAGCTTCGACCATTACTGCTGCTCTTCTCTCTTTAAGATCTTTTATCGCTTGTCTGCGCTGTTTCGCAAGCTGGGACGTTAGTTCGCGGCTGCCTGCAGCTCGTGCGAGTCCACGCTGGCGTATTAGCTCGAGAGTTTCTGGAGGCAGACGTCTCTTGGTGACCTTCGAACTGTCAGCTTTCATGGGGCCAACGTGAAGATGTTCAATGAGCTGATCGTATTCCTTATCTATGTTGTCGACAACGGCATCTTCTCAGCAGCTGACTAGTGAGCTGAATAAGTCCCATTTTGTGGTGGTTCTGGGAATTCATTTTTGTATTTATCGGCTTTTTCTCCTTTCGGCGAGAAATAGAATCTAGCATGAGGGAGACGGTGGTCTGATCCGTGTAAAATTTTGGGGACAACAGCGACATCGGTTGGGCAAAACTTCCTATTTACTATGATGTGGTCTATTTGTAGAACGCTTCGTCTTCTTCTTCGTTATAATTTGATGTCGGCGCGTAAACGACGAAGATTCTCAAAGCCAGTATTGGTCCACATCTTTTTAATAGCAAATGTCCGATTCGATTCTAGTGGTTGTAATTACTTAGAGCTTATTGAGCTCCAAATAACTGCCAGAATTACTCCCCGGCGTATTTTCGCCTCATTATGGTTGTCGAAGTGATGTCTTTTGCCTGGTTTTATATCGTCAAACGCTACTCTTCTTCCTAATGAAGACATGCCAGATTTCATAAAATCAGCAAATTTTCTCAATAGCGACCTTTCCAGGTATCTGTGGCGGCTCGTGATGATGTGCCGTTTTTTGGACCAACTCTTCCAGCACCGTCGATATTCAAGAAAGGACAGGATTTCCGAAATTTCCTGCTCACAAAACTCATAAACGCTGAAAATGCCGCGTATAAAAGCGCTAAATTCGCAAAGTTGGCGGTGAGCATAGAGTCTAATGTGAATTGTTACGTTTAGAAAAATATTAGCTAATCAGTCTGCAATTTTAGGAACGCACTCGCTCTTCACTTTTGGATGGTTTGTTCGCAAATTTAAAGGGACGTGCAGAATTTTACGGCTCTCCTCTACTAGAAACCACCGAATCGTCTGGCGGCATCTTTAGCTCTGTGAAAAAAGCCCTCATCGGGAGGTCCGTTATTGCTCTTATGTTTGCTTAGTTAGATGACTTGCTACCAGGTGAACCACATGAAGACCCAACAGTTCTGTTAATTTTGTTTCCGTAAACTGTGAATAGCAATAGTCAATTGTGTAGGTTCGGCTATATTTGAAAATAAATGCCGCCCTTTCTCTGCTCTAAGGTGTTCCACGCAGCGAACTCATTTTTTTCTTGGAATCGCTACATCTGATGTGCGTGTTGGAGCGTCCCAGATAGTTTACCATAAGCGTTAATCATGTAGGACGAAAGGAAATTCGTCGGTCGCTCTACTTCTAAGAATGTCTCAGCAATTGACAGCAGCAGCAATGATCCCTGCTATTAATAGTTGACCAACCGATCGAGTAGTATTTAGTGGTTCGAACTCGATTATTCTCATAATTCCCTTTTAAGTGGAAAATTGGTTACAAAACATTGCCAGGCCTATCACATCACCGTTTGTCTCATTCGATGGTCATGCGACTGTTTTCCATTCTTCTACAAACTGTATATACTCAGAGAGAGAATGTAGACACTATCTGCGCTGTGACGGCTATTCTACTGTTTATCCCAGAAAGCTCGAACTAGCGATTGTTTTGGGTCTGCTCCGTATCATCGAGTCACGATGGTCGCTAGAAGGTGTTGCATTTGTTTAGCCATAACATTTTCTATAAAACAGAAGGTCTACTCAATTTTGAAGTAAAGAGCATGTTTGCCAGAAACATTAGAATACATGTAACCATCTAGCAATATCTTTTTATGTTTTAAAATTGCAATTTTACAATTATGAATTTATTATTTTGGAATTGGGCAGCCCAACTGCGGATTCTCTCTAATCCATTTTCTGTTCCTGTTCTTGTATACTACAGAGATCGCTGGAAAGACGTTTATGAAATTGCGGAAACGCTACAACCACCTGCAGTGCTGTGTTTGGTCATGATTCATATTTTTAATCAAATTTTCTAAGTTTTTAAAATTTTTCTTTGGTAGTTCTGCCTGTGACAGACTGTGAGGCGGATAGCACAGTGGTATTCGTCATATCCGTCATCACGAGCATGGTGCCAGATCGATTCGGGTCCGAGCCAACCAACCCTCTCATCCCTCTGGGGTCGGAAAACTGGTAGCGGTCTTGTTTGGGAATACATCACTCTGTGTAATTTTTCCATTTTTGTTTGAGGATTTCAAGTGAAAACGCTTCAGCCTGGCAATCTTAGAACTCCAGGGAGAATTGCTCAACCAGCATTCTGCGACATTTAAGGTCATGTGAAAATCCTCAAGCAGCAGCCGAAGCCACACGTGAAAGATGGAAGATCTCCTTGGACAATGGATGCGAGGAAACGAACTGAATGTGAGAAGTGCTGGGATCCGCATAGTAGACGTGAAGACGAATCAAATAAAATAAAAATTTCTATCTGTGATATTTTATTAAATCCGGGATTGATCGATTTTTATTCCTACAGAAGCGATTTCCTTGCATTACATAATGAAAACTATACTGTTGAAAACCAAAAATGAGCCGTAGGGCGAGTACATTGGATAATGTCGGTCTCCATCTTCATCCCGTTATTTAAATCTAGTTAAAAACGCAACGGAAACGGGAACTATAGTGGAAGTCGATCGAGGCAGAATAGGCGAAGTGACAGGTGCATGGTTTAAGATCGCGATCTGTTTCTCAAGAAGTCAACACGCCGACACGAACCGTGTCAATGTCGGTACCTTCTCGAACATTCACGGTTTCAAAGCGACCAACAAACTCGGACAGGGATAAAAGTTCCACATCGAGTGGTACGAGTTCCCTTCGCAGAGACAGCCTCACCAGAGACGACCAGAGGTGAGTTCAGAATCACTGAAAAGAACGTAAAAAATGATTTGAAGACCTCACTTTCAGCGAATCACCAGCTGATGATGAAACCCTGCCGCCCACTATTTCACCGAGTCGAGGGGTTCAGAGAAGGATTATTGGCAAGCACGTGAATGCAAAAACTGCCTATCACTCAAGTCCGAGGTACTTGTTAATTTTTTATTTAAAGCATCTTCACTTATAATGCTCAGATAAAGCTCTCGGCGTTGATCAAACCGTGAGGGATGCGCAGCCATACATTCGACTTAATCATCGTTAGAAGTGATTGAATTCATATCTGGCCTACACATGGCTCGTGGGGACCTATCGATGAATCGAGTCGGTGCTGCTATCATCCCAAGCAAGTGTAGTGCCAATTTGCCGACCTCGGGAGGAGGTAAGACTTGGTGAGCCTAGTGCCCGGGGACCAGTCCCACTAGTATTTCTGGGAGCCTCTAACCACTCCCCTATGCGCGCTCAGTCAATCTTCATTTTTATATTTAAAAACTTCTCCTACTTGGATTTTTTGTTACAGAATAGAATGGGACGTGTCTTCGGTGGATAACGACTCACCAGAAAACGAAATCGATTCAGATACAGGATTGGTGAGTATGCAAAGAGAGTCCTTCTTAATGAAGTGGAGCCGATCAAATGCTTTACAGGAATCGATGTCATCGACTGATCAGCCGTCTACTCGACTTTCGTGCACTTTTTGTACAGATGACTGTCATTCACCGGACACAAAGAAACTTGAATCGCTCCTGATGGTTCGCCGTCTGTGACTGCTTCCTATTTATTTAGTCAGTTATATTTAAAATTTCACAGGATATCGATCGATTAAGCGGAGAGAAGTCAGATCTGCTGCGTCAGAACGTATCATGTAAAACCGACATCAAAAAGTTGAAGGAGAGGTAAGTTGGTCTATTTGAATCAATTTCGTGTATTTATTAAGTATTTGATGGCTTTCATCATTAATGTTTGAGTAATCTCAAATTTATTTGCTGAAGATTGAGGTTCAACGTCTTATTTTTTTAAGCTCCTATAAGGCGTAGATTGTTTGAGAGGAGAACTCGAAACTTTAACTGACTTCAGTTCTGTCTTTTGTTTTCCTATCATTCCCGTTACGAGTGATTGCTGACAGCACAGCTAGAGTAAAAAAAAATTGGCCCAGAGAAAGACAAAGCAAAGCCTAAGGATGGAGGAGTAGGTAGCACGTCAGCCCTCGGTGAGGATAATCATGAGTTCGAATTCCATTTGAGGATTCGAGTTTTGTTTATTTATCAGCATCTTTATAATTGAAACTTTTGACTGAACTCTTTGTATACCAAGTGATTCACATGGTATGAGCGTATAGTCGAATTCCATGGGCCACATAGCTTTTGACTAGTGGAATATTCTATCTCTGCATCTTACCATCTATCTAATAGGGAATCGGTCTTGAGAAATACCTGCTATCGCTGTTTGATTTACTGCGTTTGAATTGTTGGACATTTCAAATGTGCTTTATGTTACCGGCATAGTTTTTATGCGATATAAACTGTTAGTGATGCACTTACGTTCATATGCTGACCGTTTCAGCCTGTATACTCTGCTTAGAATTTTCAATATTTGTTAAGGGACTTTTGTCTCAATGTGAAGGTTGGTTCTCTCTTTCAGACAAAGCTGTCTGGCTGATGAATTGGACCGGGCAAATGAGGAAATCGCACGTCTCCGACGTCTGGTCAAGCAACCATCGCATCATACGGCTGGTCTTAACCAGCTGCCGTCGACTCGTGAGAGGTCTTTCAGCGACGTATCCGTTTAACCAGATCGAAAAATGCGACCGATCCGTACTGCCCAAATCTTCAACTCAGAATCTTTCATATATTTTCATCATTTATTTGTATGTGTATATTTTATCCGATAACCGAAATTGTGTGTAATTAACTAGTCGTCTGTTGTGATCATCTGTTCTCCTATGAGCGCACCTACAGTGTAGGACTCCCTGATAGCATGCACTCAGCAGCTGTTCTTCGTTCATCAACGAACTTTAGCATAATTTAGAACCGTTCATATTCAGGGTACGTTATCGGGGTATTCGTCATATTACCGCACTATACGCAATATTGTTTTTTTTTATTTTTTTAAAGTTACTTATATGCCGTGTGAAATTACCATGGTAAACAAAGGAAAGGATGTATTGAAAATAAAAACTGTCATTGTGAATTGAAGTACTCTACAAATTACAGAACACTTAGTGGTAAGCTCCTGTTTTCTTTCTGAATAGACACGTGGTTGTTAGTATAATATTTATTTCCCAATGGCAAACGATTCTGCAGGTTTCCTCTTCTTCAGACCCTAGAAAGGGTCAAATTTGTACACAGTTTACGTAACAAAATACTTTCATTACCTCAACAGCAGAGGACTCAAAAACCCAAATTCCAATCACACGGGAAATATTTTTTTTTAGATAGTGACGACTTTTTGCAAGTCTTCTCAATGTTGAGGGATATAGGCTGCACCGAGTTTACATGAGTAAGGAATTTACTCGTCTAAGGTCAGGAAGTCAACTTTGTGTGAAAAAGAGAATATACGCCATTATAAGGCACTCTAAACAGTTATATATTGCCATTTTTAAGAGGAAGTCGCTTTTAGAAAGAGTAGTAGGCAATGTTAGCTTTCGGGAGAATACTGCATAGGCAGTGGCACTCCCCCCTCTACCCAACGAAGTTATTCTTTCAACCACCTGTCGGAATGCGAATAGCAGAGTTCCTTAACTCGGTAATAGCAATGGGCAGTTTCTTTTTAAAAATAATGCTGTCACAAAATAGATGCATTTTTGATTTCATCGTCTATCGACATTTTATTCTCGGAATGAGACATAGTGCATCTCAATAACCTCCTTCTTGAAATTTCACATTATCAAATCAACCATCTGTACGTATTTTTTTCTTGATGAGCTTACACGAGGTTGATAATAAAGATTATTATCAACCTCGTGTAAGCTCATCAAGAAAAAAATACGTATTGATTAAGCACACCGAGGTTCAAGGAAAGTCGGTTTCGAAGCATCAACCATCTGTTTTAAATGGTATGCATTCTAACATGTTGAGTAACCCACAGACTTCTATTCGTTTCGTTGTCTCGTTACTGTTATCTATGGATGAAGGCGGCGTGTATGGTTCCGTCTGCCGTTTGAGGAGCTGTGGTCTGCTTTCCTCTTCTCTGCAGGGTGATTGGCGAGCACGATTTTCCTTGGCGTTCTGGGATAGCCACTTCAGAACGTTTTCAAATCTTGACTAACCACTGGGTGTAACATACCTGTGTGGATAGTGTGGGCGTCTACTTCTTTGACACAGCGATTCTTCTCGGACGCTACTGGCTCTCACCATTTCTTACTAACCAGTTGTGTACCACACAAGAATCAACTGTTACTTTCAACCATTGACCATTTGACAACTTCCAAAGCCTTGCGAGATCTGCAACAAACAAATCATCTAGAAAATTTTTAATACTGTAGAACCTACTGAGGTCGGGCATTATACTGGAGAGGATGCAACACGTACGACAGTTTTAAGGTTTTACAATGTTCTGATTTCTCTTCTACCATGCACTTTATGCTTTCACCAACATCACGTTCACAAAAGCTCATAGAGAGAGCAGACGATTTTGCACGTGATTTAGCAATTCGGACAAAATCTAAACTCAATTTCAACTTATTATTTACTGCCTACTCTTTTTATCAGAAATTTTGGATTAGGAGGAAGAAATGAGAACGGCAACCGTTTCGCAGGGCTCCTGTTAGCAGCACATCTCTTCTATGATAACTCGTTTTTCCAGAAGAAAGCAAGCCGCCGCTGGACATGGTAGCCTCCCAACGGCATGACCCATGCGGAGATCGACCATATTCTGACAAACAGAAGATGGTGCCTACTTGATCGGTAGTCCCGTTATTCTGCACTGGTTCCGACCACCGCTTTCTTCGCGCGAAGATTCGATTCAGCCGCAAGCTGGAAAAGAACTCTTTTCATCGACCACGAGGAAAAAGACTAGCTGTATATGACGAGAACATTCTGAACGAAGTTCTATCCAAACGTGACTGGTAGATTAAAGAAGATCGACGACTACGAGTTGCTTGTCGAAGGACTGAAAAGCTGTGCCGAATTCGCCTCAGTTCCTCAGGCAAGAAGATTGGATCGCATCTCCATCACTACTAAGGAGTTGCTCGAAAACAGAAAGAAACTGAAGCTTGATCCCACTGCAACACGTTTAACGTGGCTAATAATAGATGCCAGCTGCAAAAGAGCTTTGCAGGAAGATCTACAACGGTACAAGCAGAAGAAACTTCTAGAAACAGCAGAGAAACGAAGCAGTCTGAAAAAATGCCGTCGAGACTTGTGTGATTATAATGTTTCGCAGTTAGCCCTGATGAACGAAGATGGGATCGCCAAAATTTTTCGTCATGGTGTAGAATTAATAGCAGAAACGTTTTACACCAACCTTTTCCCGTTCCACAATCCCTGTTTCGGGCCCTAATATTCCCGCTGGAGAAACACCATTTGCAATTCTTCCGTCGGAGGTTCGAGTTGAGACAGAAAGCATGAAAAGAGGAACAGCTTTAGAACCAGACAATGTCACTGCCGATTTCCTTAGAGCTGCAGGCCACATTTTACATGTACTTCTCGCAGAGCATATGACAACATACCTTCAAAAAGAAAAAATCCCAAACCAGTGGACGTCGCGCACGGTCATCCTGCCTAAAAGAGACTAAAGGGATCTTCGTAACTATCGTCCCATATACTTGTTAAGTGTACACTACAAGCTCTTCGCGAAAATTATCTTTTCGGGCATATCAAGGACATTGGATGAGGCGCAACCAGTCGAACAAGCAGGATTTCGAAAAGGATTTTGCTGCATGGACCACATCCAAACCGTGTTCAGGGTCATCGAAGTCTGTCGGAAATACCACTTGCCTCTAGTTCTAACATTTTTCGACTATGAAACGCTTGACAGTGTCGAAACGAATGCAATTCTATCAGCGCTCGTCGACCAAGGAGTGGGCCAGTCCTACATAAGAACTCTGTCCAACTGTTATGGGAACTGCACTACGAAAATACAGCTTTTCCATCGACCTCTTACTATACCCATAGGAAAAGGAGTCCGACAGGGCGACACAATATCGCCAAAGCTGTTCAGTGCCGCACTACAGTGGATAATGAAGTCACTCGATTGGGATGAAAAAGGTATACGTATTGATGGAAAATTCCTATCAAACCTTCGACCATTTGCGACTATAATCAGCTGTTCTAACCTTCCTCATTGGAACTCATGTAAAAAAGCGATGAGTTTTTCGAGAAGCTGTTGATCATGTAATTGCCATGGAGTTTTTCGTCTTACTGTAAGTGTTACTGAAGTGTTTGGCCTAGTAAATTGTATATCAGCATACCCTTCCAGGCTCTGAAGAAGGCGATACTGCCGAAACGTCAGCTACTGTTGTGTTGTATTGTATTGTGTGTTTTTCTATGGAAGTAAATGTATGCTGTATAACAACCTCGCAATTGCTGAACAAGAAAACAACGTATTCATATTCCAATGCCGAGGTCAATAGAAAGTCGAGCCTGGGAACTGTTAGAAGACATACCAGCCGAATTTGTATTTTGAGGGAAATCTGCAATACAGACGGTGAGCCGTAGATGAACGCATTCTACCACTCGAAAGTGCGAACGGCAGTATTCAGGCACCTTGTTTTTTTCTCCTTTTAAACCAACAGATTTAATTAACATTGTTTCCTTCTTTATTTAGTGCCTAGTACAATTTTCACGGTAGGGCATTAAGTGAAATCGACCTCAGAGATGATCAGATATTCATGAAACTTGTACGCCGAGCAAGATCGAACTACGATTTCCCTTTTCGAAGGCTCTCGCATTACACCCTGCGCCACAGAAGCGCTTGCTCTGCGTTTCTCTCAGTTAGTTTTCTATCTATTTGTGCCATCAGCAACCACCTGCCAACACGATTGGTACATACATACTTGGAGAAGTTCCACAAAGAAGAACATACTTTCATCAAGGTCACCACTGGAGATTTTAATGCTAAGGTTGAACCCAGAAGGCTGGTAAGCCCACAAGGACATTGATCCCAGTTAAACTAAGGCTGCGGTCGAAATCACAATTTTTACTTTGGAAAATAAAGGGGAGGGAAGTCGCGGTTTGATCTGGCTAGGGGTCCAAGTTTTGCGACTATCTCAGCATTGCTGTGGCACATTTGCATAATACCCTGCCGCGAAAATTGTAGCAGGCAATAAATAAAAACTAAACATTGTAATTTCGACAGCAGCCTCAGCTTGAATGGGTTCAATGCTGATGTGGACTCGCCAGTTCATTCCCGTTGACGGGGCAGAAAACTGTTGAACAGAAAACTGACTGAAAGAAACGCAAAGCGAAGGTCTCCGTAGCGCAGTGTGTAATGCGAGAGCCTTCGGAAAGGGAAATCGTCGCCCGATCTGGTCCGGGCTCTAAGTTTCGTGCATATCTCAGCATAGTTGTGGTTAATTATTACTATTTGTTCAGTTATTTCGCCTATAAACTCATCACACGATGATATGACATCTATAGAAGTCATACGATGTGGAAATGGTCATCTATTTAAATCAACGTATCACAGCTTATTCGAAACGCAACGATAGAAAAGTGGGCGTTCTCGCCAATACGAGTTTGACAAGAAAATCGATTCATTTCGACAAGTAATACCCGAATCGGATGTTTATGATTGAAAAGATGTGGATCAATGCCGTCTTTGACAATATTCGTCGTTTATGCACCGACATCGAACTATGACGAACAAGAAGTCAAAGAGTTCTATACATACTTGGAGAAGTTCTACAAAGAAGAACATACTTTCATCAAGGTCACCACTGGAGATTTTAATGCTAAGGTTGAACCCAGAAGGATGTTTGAAGATCCCCACAGTAGGACTCAGGCAAGCGGCTGTTTAAGCTCTCACGACGATTTCATAATAAGGCGCGATTCCTGAAGCCCCACACCCAATGCTAAACGTGGGAGTCCCAATTGGGTCCTCATTGAAATTATCATAACAAAATAAGGATGCAGGATACACTTCTCCGCGTTGATCAATCCCTAAGGGATGCGCCACGCATTCGTCTTCATTAATCATCGTTCGCAGGTGATGGAATGCATATCTCGCCTTTACAATGACTCGCGGTGGCCTGCCGATGTATCAAGTCAGTGCTGCTATCCTCCCAGACAACCCTGGTACCAATTTGCCGACCCCGAAGTGATGGAAGACTTGCTGGGCCATGTGCGCGAGAATCGATTCCACGTGTGTTGCAGGACGCATCCGACCACTGCACCACACGCGCCCCTGCATAACGAAATAGACCACATAATAGTAAATCGAAGATTTTGCGCTACCGATATACACACGAGCTGGTACGCCAGCGCAGAATCGCGCGAGCTCCAGGCTGCCGTCAACTACGGGCGAACGAGCAAAACAATGCAGACATGCTACAAAAAGGAACATAAAAAAAAGAACAGCAGCTGTTTTCTAAGGTGATTGTACTCCGATACTCAGATGGAACAATTACACCATACAGAAATCAATGGGGAAAGAATTTACTATTACTACTCGAACCCTGGTACCAATTTGCCGACCCCGAAGGGATGGAAGACTTGCTGGGCCATGTGCGCGAGAATCGATTCCACGTGTGTTGCAGGACGCATCCGACCACTGCACCACACGCGCCCCTGCATAACGAAATAGACCACATAATAGTAAATCGAAGATTTTGCGCTACCGATATACACACGAGCTGGTACGCCAGCGCAGAATCGCGCGAGCTCCAGGCTGCCGTCAACTACGGGCGAACGAGCAAAACAATGCAGACATGCTACAAAAAGGAACATAAAAAAAAGAACAGCAGCTGTTTTCTAAGGTGATTGTACTCCGATACTCAGATGGAACAATTACACCATACAGAAATCAATGGGGAAAGAATTTACTATTACTACTCGAATCTCTTCTATAGGCATGACACCTGCCTTCACATTAAATAAAAGAGGACTGCCAGTCTCGCTACTTCACCTTCCTGGAACCTGGTATACTAGTTCGTCTATGAAAAAACATCTATTGCGGGCTGGAAAAGGTCTTAAAACCGGAAGAACATTCCACCAGTCTTCGCCCTGGCTCGGCTCTCAACAGAATACCTGTCAGAATTCGAGGTTCCTATTCATTCAAAAATATGCAAAGCTATGTTACACTGTTAAAGAAGGGTTACATCGATGATGTCAGCAGCTATTGCTCAATCTGCATGCCACCTATCTTCAACAAACTTTTCACTCGAATGATCCTAAATGCGACTGACAGAACAGTGAAGGAAGTACGGCTGCATGAACAATCAAACTTTGAGAAAGGATTCAGTACGGCAGACTACACACACACGTTAACAAAACTCTTTGAATTGCGGCAAGAGATCTCAAAAGGTAACGATTGACCACAATATTGCTGAGATATTTGCAAAACTCTGGACCGCAGGTGTCTATGGTGAGGAACGAACGCGTTATTGTCTTTTCCGGGTAGTAACGCGCTCACCACCACACCATGCGGGCCCATCGTTTCGCCAGTCTCTTAGCTATTTCTATGGATTTCTGCCATTAGCAATCACCCGTCAACGGAATTGATCTGGGGAGCCACATCGGCATTGAATCCAGTTAAGCTGAGGCTGTAGTTGAATTCACAATGTTCACTTTTTTTTCTTCCTACTATAATTTTTACGGCAGGGTATTAAGCGAAATACAACCACAATATTGATGAGATATATGCAACATTCAATATCCATCTTCATCAGAGCTGATGGTCCGAGTGGGTGGTCCACACCTGTTTGTCCTCTTAATGTGGAGTCTTCGTCTTCGTATCGAATCGAATCTTCCTCAGCGGAGCATCTCTCGAATAGAGCATACTCATTTGGCGATGCTCTTTTATATAGGATGGTTGTTGTCGATATGAGTGACCATTGATAATAATTTGTTTTTCACCGGATAATCGGCCCTGCAGTAGTCGGAACTGTGTCAGCTAGCACATAGCGAAGAGCAAGACAACAAATTTGAATCCGACCGTCTTTGTTTAAATTATTGAGCCCACTCAAGGTTGATAAAGTAGTTTAAAAGTTTTATTTGGCTAAAAGAAACTTACTTGGATACTTAGATAGCCCATCTTCAGATATGGGGGTCCTCGCACTTTTTCCCTTTTTTCGCAGTTTTGCAAGAGTTATCCAAATCTTGATTCTGGTTTGGATTTGTCCACAACGTGAAAATCTGTGGACTCCTTCGCCCAGTCAATAAATTGCAGGCTTTCGGGCGCATTGATGCACCGGATGTGCTACGCGTTCACGTAAACACCCCACCCTTATGAGATATTCATAATTATATGATTACCTGTATGCAAATGTGAATCGTATACCGTATAGACTAGTCCATCGTTTGGGGAGACCTCTATTAGGGTAGGTATAACATAGAGATGTATTTGCTCCATCACCAACGCGCTCTACACCAACTAGAGATGTAGCTAATCAACCGTGGTGTTCAGGAATGGGAAACGTTTTTCTAGAACGCTTTCTAAGAGGAATATCACTTCTGATGACTGCTTAAAATTTGACTGCCGAATCTGTGGATAGGTTAGACTTACCGTCAGTCGACAAAGTTAAGTGAAAAATTCTTAAAAGTTTTTTCCATGGTGTAAAACCGTACATCTACAAAAAGATCATTCTTTTGAAGAAGTGAATTTGTTTTCATCATCATGAGACATACTTCGGATCTCGAATTTCGGAATGGATCGCAACGCGCAGCATTCTTCTGAGGTTTCTACTAAAGGGTAAGAAAGCACAAGGCATTCAGCGCTGATTACTCCGTGCGAGATGAGCCATGAACCCATCATCATTTAAGGTTCTACCAATCACCGATTGCAAAGGCAAGCTAACGGCTAGAACAACATGTATGACTGGTCGACTCAACAACTAATGACTTTTTTAAAACAGTGCCTTAGTTTTTCAATCTTTAGGAGGTCGGGAAAATATTTTGCACAAACTAGAGGATTGGCCATGAGACAGCGATTAGCACCAAGCCTTGCAATCGCTTTGATGAGCAAGGTGAAAGCTCCAGCACTCGATCGCCGACCTTTACTCTATTGACGATATAAAGGCGACTGTTTCATCGTCTGTTCCGCATAAAAACGGATGGATGAGTGCTTTTAATTGTTAAATATACAGTCAGAATATGTAAATCACGCGAGAAACCAGCCAAAAACTGGCTTCGACTCTTAAACATCCGATGAAGCTTTCAAAAAGTGACTACACAACAAAATGGTACCCTAAGCCAGGTAGTAAAAATATAATATCGCACTACTTCTCCTCTCATCCTTCACACATGAGAAAAGCAATCATCAAAAGCATCTACGAAACGGCAAAAAATATGTGTACAGAAGAAGAAAGAAGGTAAGAATCGCTAAACTTGGCGCGAAAAACAGCCATTTCAATGGCTACCAGGCAGAAGCCCCTCGGCTTAGACGAAAAGGTAGAATTGTTCCCCAATATAATGTATTAAACCTAAGTAAGATCCGTTTTAAGCTATCAGTCATATCAAAGGAAATAAGTTCTGGCATTAAGAGATGCTAAGAACGGTCTTGAAAATTATGAGGGGCGGTTATTGACCTCACACCCACTACCCTATACCGTCAATTAGTTGGCAACCGCCTCTATGATCGCTTGTGCAACTCAAAAAACTGTATGATCTCTCCTAACGGGAGAGACGGGGATTGCATGGGTTCAAGTACAATATGCTTAATCTCGTGTAAGTCATACGCTAAGGAATACATTGGGGAAACGATTAGACTGTTTTGTGTCCGCATATAAGAAGACCAAGATGGGAAAGTCAAGATCCGTCAAGGCATTCCTCTGGGTACACATAGGGCACAAAAGCGCAATGGCGATGATTTTAAAGTGAATGTCTAGATCCTAGAGCAGCGAAAACATCAAAATGCAAGGCTCTTAAGACGTTTTGGATAAGTTTCAAAAATCAAAGATGAAAGGGAAGATGAATGCCTCACTATCAGACGTGATCTGGTGCCTTATTTCAAAGCGATTTCTTGACAGGGGTGGTCCTCGCTTGCCATCCCATGTGAACAACTCGTGGGCAGTCCCACTCGAAGCAGCACGGTGAGTAGTTTCTTTAATCAATATGGCATTTATTTAAAAGTTTATCTTTATTAGTCTTTTAATCTTTATTAGTACAATGGATGTCTCACTGAATATAAGGCTACTGTTACGTAAAATACGTCTAGGCTCTAAGGAAGACGAAATTGCCGAAACGTTAGCCATCGACCAATAACTCCAACTGCGACGATATCCACATCGACAATAACGACAACGATAACTTATAGCAACCTCGCATCAGCTCAACAAGATCAGTTCAAAAGAACACTTAAATGACATGAGATTGTTACCAAATATTCGGCTAACGTCTAGGTATCTTCGTCTTCCTCAGAGTCGAAGATCCATGTCGATGTCTGCAGTTCTTCGCACTCTCGATGTGATCCTTTCGTCGTCCTATCAGGTCAGACTTTCTTCGGTGGAATACCGCTCAAATGAAGCAGTCTCAGTGCACCGATATTATTATGGTGTATGCTAGCTGGTAACGATACCGGCTTCTGCAGGATTGACTGTTTGAGAAAAAAGTTGCTATCACCGGACAATCGCAGCAACAGCAATTATCCTGTACAAAAGAGCATAGCCGAATGAGAATGCCTCATTTGAGCGGTGCTCCACTGAAGAACATCCGTCTTGGCACAAAGACAACAGATCGAGTGTAAGAAGAATGTGGACGTAGACTCTGATCACTGGCTCTGAGGAAAGCGAAGACGTCGAAACGATAGTCGAATGAATGTTTGATGACAAACTCGTGTTACCCTATCAGTGGAACGTGGTACATTGGTCATTTATACCGAGGTTCGAAGAAAGTCCGTTTGCAATGTTTGGGTTGTCATGTAAACAGATCCGGCCTCAGTCGTGCTTTCTTATCTAGCAATGCATAGAAATTCCAATGAGGTGCTCGCGCTGTGGTGTGAACATTAGTGAGCACTGGAAGGTATTCGGCACAGTTTTGAAGGTAGCTCGATGATGACGACTTTTGAGGATGATTCCATATGCCACGAATAATTCCAATTCACAGTATGTTTTCGCCCACAACACTATTTAAAATTCCAATGAGGCATAATGCTTTTCACAGTCGCCCAGTGAATCTACTCGAATCGTTTTCTTGTTGCCTACCCTAGAATTCCTGATACTGCATTAATCTTATGATTGACTTGTCATATATTCCACGAGCGAAAAGCGTCGACTAATTGCAGAATTCGCTTCGGATGCAGTTTTCGCTGCCACCCTAAAAGGAACTGAGTCATTATGCAATAAATGTTCCTTTAAACAGCAAATGCTGAAGAGTTTCTGCAGCATCGACCTAGGAGCGACGTATTATGGCTATTTTAAGCTTCCGAGAAAAATCGCACTGGAGCATTATTTGGTATATCATGAAGAATGAAGCCTACCTACTCTTATTTCTGGCTGAGCCCCACCTGAATTTCGAACTCCTTGGGTCGCACGTGCAAGATAACAAAACGAATAGAATAATGGTTAGGACCTGCACGACATCCAGAGACGTGTTAACTAAGTGTCCAGATATTTCTTCATCTTCAGTAGACTGCTTCTCATTAGCGTTAGAGCCTCCAACGAGAAAATTGCAGCAAGATTTTTTGCTGTAACTCATTTCCTCCAGTTGGCTATGCCATGCGTATAATTTCTCTCTATTAGCAGCACAACTTCAACGGATCAAAATCCCACAATTTGTATGCGTAGTTTTCTTGTTCAGCAATCGCGAGGTTGTTATACAGCATACATTTACTTCCATAGAAAAACACACAATACAATACAACAGAACAGTAGCTGACGTTTCGGCAGTATCGCCTTCTACAGAGCCTGGAAGGGTATGCTGATATACAATTTATTAGGCCAAACACTTCAATAACACTTAATAACACACACTAAGTGTTATTGAAGTGTTTGGCCTAGTAAATTGTATATCAGCATACCCTTCCAGGCTCTGAAGAAGGCGATGCTGCCGAAACGTCAGCTACTGTTCTGTTGTATTGTATTGTGTGTTTTTCTATGGAAGTAAATGTATGCTGTATAACAACCTCGCGATTGCTGAACAAGAAAACTACGCATTCATATTCCAATGCCGAGGTTAATAGAAAGTCGAACCTGGGAACTCCCACAATTTGTTGTCGGAGAAATAAATGGGAGGCGGTCTGGGGTTCACAACAGCACAAATGCCCAAGGACTTTTCTACTTGATCATGAGAAGTAACCACTATTTATACCCACATCATAAACGTAGAATAGGCGAGCTGGTCCTGTCTACCCTGTGGCGTTGCCAAAAGTAGCTTGAAAAAACGTAGCGTTCACCCAACAAATGCAGTCCTTTTAGTGCTCTTCAAAGAAAAGAAGACCAATGAACAGCTATGAAGTGCTAATTGGAAGATGGTGAGAAGCCATGGGATGCTAAATGTAAAATGGAAACTATGGCGCTGTCATTAAATGATTAACGAAACCAAAGAGGATGCAGATGATGGATCGTTGTCCAAGCCGAATAGATAGGTCAAAAAAACATAAAGCGAGTTACCTAAATGCTGGTGTTTTTGTTTTCGCGTCAACCAACGCCAATAGAAGGAGAGATAGGTAAGACGCCTTCTGTTATCACACAACAGTTTTTCTTAATACTTTGTCTTCTCTTATTTTTTTCTCAGCACATTTTTCCGTAACAGAGATATTACTTGGTTAACCAGAGATACCTGGGCCTGAGCCCACAGCTGTTCTTTCCCTGGTTTTCAACGAAGACGCACCCATTTTTGAGCTTTTCCGTCTTGAACGTAAGGGACATGAAAATTTATTCTGAAATCTTTGCAAAAAAACTCGTGCAAAACTTTTCTGAGCAAAAAAAATTAATTTCACACAGTTAAACTTGGAGTAAGAATGAGGCGGAAACTACGTCGTTGTCAAGTGCTTGTTTTTATACTCGGTCCACTTCGTTTGTGATTCTTCATACCCTTACAAGGATATGACAGTGTTCGAAGGATGCCAATTTAAACAATGACAAATTCCAATGAATTACTATTAAAGTATAGGATACCGCTATGCTCCCGTCACTTATACAAATAGACTCGTGACCACGAAATTTTCCATGGACAACTTGGAGACCAAAGTCATCTCAACATTCGGTACTGCCATGGAGCTCCCTCAGGGACAACGCCGATAGCTTTATCCTTTTTTTACGACCCGTCTTCACGTCTGGTGTGCGGATTTCGGCACTTCTCATATCCGCGTTTCCTCGCCTCCTTCATCCACAGAGGTCCTCCAACTTTCACGTGTGGCTTCTGTTGGTGATTTAGGATTTTTCATTTTAACTTGAATGTCATACAATTGCTAGTTGAATCGATTCTCCATGAGGTTCTGAGATAGCCGAGGTGGAGCATTCTCAGTTGGTTTGCGCAGAGTGATTTTTCCTGGACAAGTCCGGTACCGAACCCCCAGACTGGGAGAGATGAGAGGTTTGATGAAGTTGAGGCGGGTTCGAACCAGCACTGTCGTGGTGATGATCGGCATCACTACCACTGTGCTATTCGCCCTATATTCCGCTTTTAGTATTTAGAAATAAATCGAAGAAACAGGAAGTCATTTAGTGCTGTGCAAAAAAGTTCGCCTTGTGTAGGCCGAAGAACTGTATCTTATCATTGGAATGGGTTGTTCTCATTGTTTTAGTCACGCCGCCTGCTTTTCTTATTTGAGCAATTTCAAAAATTTCTAATTAGTTTTAAATTTCTAATTTCTAATTTCTAATTAGAGTTCATAAACAAATCGCTGAAATAAATTGTCTGTATAAAAGCCTGCATTGACCGTTCAATAATACAACATGCATTAATTTAAACGACAAGTGTTCAACACTACAAGTTCCTTCGACCACTACCGTATCGGTCGTATGGAACATGTAAAGGGGCCAGGGATATCGAATGGCTTAAGGATGCTGAGAGAAATCCGGATTTGAATTGCACGTTGCACGATCTGACACCGAACAGCGCGAGCCGTTTATTACCCGGACGTTTTCCTTTCAACGTTCCAACTCGGTTTTTCATTACGTTTTTACGAAGACAATGCCCATACATTTCGAATTCCTTTTTTACGCGACTCACTGCCTGACCTGGATAGTCGTCTGGAGTCAGCTAAGAGGACGACCGAGATTTTTTCCTTTTTTTTGCTTCGTTCGTCCTCCGAAAACAGCTAAAAAAGGACGCTGGGCCAGGTACGACTGCTCTCACGTCGTCCGTCGGCGGCTGCGTTAGGTGGTACCACTGCGGAAAAAAAACATCGCCCAAGAAAAAAACCGCAAAAAAAAAACGCCAATAACTGACATTTTTCAACGCGACTACGTAGATCGCTAGTTTGAAAAGAAACATAAGAAGAGTAGAGGACGGTGATGAATCTGCACTTTGGCGTAAAATTTCAAATCACACACGGAATGAATTCGAAAAGCAACGAAAAACTTCTGAACACGGCACGCCGCAGATTGATGGCGAACCATCGGAAGAGAAGATTCAGTGAAGATGAATTTCAAAAACGATCGCTGACAAATCTTCCTAATTCTTGTGCTGTTCATAAATATTGAGAGCATGAAGTAGTACGGCTGTCAGAATTCGTGAGAAAGTTTCTTGCTATTGCTGATTGCGATTCCGTCAGTAAAGTGTTTCATTCTGTTAATTCAATTGGTTCAGCTTTTGTAACCCAATATAGTTGATTCATTCATAAGTGGTTAACCATTGTACCATGTGGTTTATAAGATAATGTCTAATATGCATTGGGCTCAATGCATTCGGTGCCAAAACAGTGAGTGCCTTAAACTTGAAACTAATCTATCTCAGTATTTTAACTTTTCTTCACTGGCTATTCTGTTTTCATGGCAAAACATAATGTGAATACAATAACAAGGCAAAGAAGTTATGTGCGAAGCAGCCATATCTCGGCGTCCTTGTGCTTGCATTCATAACCCGTGTCAACTTGGATTGGATTTCATTCGTTGGCATGAAAGTCATTTGAATCTGCAGGTATTTGCCTACAAAATGCTAACAATCCCATTCTACCAAGTTGGAAATCTGATTTCATCGATCCCAGGACTATCCTTATCCTTTCCACATCGTTTTTTTTCGTCAAAATTCCTATATAAAAGTCCAAAGCAAATGAACAATTGAGGTTTCGTAAAGTAAATAGAAAAGGTGGTATTCTCCAACTTACAGTTTATTTTTCCGGCAGCTGCGCTTGTCTTGGAATCTTTAAAAGCCCGAGCATACGTTTCCAATCTTTTGGAAATCCTAGCTCTGATCATACTTGAAATTAAAACAATACTATATAGAAAACTTTTATACATTTAAGATAAGTTTTAAGTCTCCTATCTAAATACGTATAACTCAGAACTCCTCTAAATCTCTAGCTGCTGACAAAATATCGTCAGTTCTCAAAAGGAAACCTGCTTTGGAAATCTAGTGCTTAATTTGCTGAGCATGAGAGGCTTGTTTTAAATATGAGAAACAAAGAATTAATAAGTTTATATCTTTACTTCTACTTCTAAAGTCGCGAACGTAGTTAACGTTCTTTTGGTTCCACATTGACAGAGACCGAGACGAACACTCATTCATAGGGAGGGTGCTGAAGTGCTAGGCATTTCCTAATTTCCATGTAATGGAACACTTGCCTGCAATATGTTCGAAGCCTTATGACACAAATCTCTCTTAGCTCATGAGAAAAAGACAAAAATAGTAATTTCATAGACTTCCGAACCTTGATGAAGGTGGTCCTCGAAATTAGGCTTTTTTCTACGCCGTCTTCCTTGAAAGGAAGCGGTCGTTTTGAAAACGGACTTTGATTCGAGTAACCGGTCCTGATTTATCACAAAAATCTAAATTATCGCAGATCCATTTTTTTCTTCGGCTTCAAGAAAACACATGGAATTGGGCGGATAGGATTTTCTAGGATGTTTTTGAGAATAAAAATGCCCTCGAATTAATAGAACGAAAACCGGTCTGGTTTGATCCAGCTTAGATAGTTGCTGCTTTCTCAACGCTCAACGTCTCAACGTAAGACATTCGTACTAGGTATAAATTTGTTTCTTATCGAAGGCGTACGGCATAGTTTGAATTAGTTTCTTTATTCAGAATTCTAAATATGCAGAAATTATAGGAGGAAAAAGAAGGGCTGTTTATTGGTGTGCAATGTACCCTTTCATTCAGCGAATTCTCGCTTGTCTGCGATTCCTATTCGCTTGTTTTTCTTTCATTGATGAGTTGACAGAATGATGACATAATACTTCCTTCGGTTAGAATTTCGGCTTCGTCCTCTTCTTCATGGCCGGAATGAAGTAGTCGATTGTCCACACAAGTCCGTCTTCGACATCTGGATCTTCACCGTTGTTTTCATATGTCTTTAGATGCCAAGCAATGGAAAGGTAAATCCTAATCAAAGGAGACCAAATAGTAGCAGTCCTGTTTTATTTATTTTTTCCCATACACATAATCATAGCAATAACTAGGTTTCTAAGGTGCCCACGTTAGGGATTTAGCACTATTCCAGAAGTAACCACTAAACTTACAGTGCGCTCGTGACATACGACAGAAATGAATGGATACTGATGCGTTTTTAAATCATTCGATAATTAACGGAATTAATGGTGGCTCAGGTAATTTTGCTTTCTATATGGACCGATGCCAAGGAACAGTTTGCCCGCGGAAAAAACATTCTACACATTAGTATCAGTTCTTGACGGTTATCAGCTGCTCTTTCATCGTAAAACGATATGCTGAGCGTAACATGGCCATTAGATGTTCCTCTTTTAAGGGTCTGACTCGAAATGTGGACCTACAGACTGCGCGATCGCCCTCGCATAGTGTTTATTTTCTCTGCACACGACATTCATATAGGCACGACTCTTTCAAACCCCTATAGGCTAAAAATATGCATTTAAAATCTCTGTAAACTTTCCCCAAACACAGAAAAAAGTTAAGAGTTCATACAGAGTTTCGCCCATTTGGCGTATAGCATCAAAAAAAAAAAAATGCCAGTCTTTCGAGATCCGGTCATACTGAATTAATAATATGTTTGAATGGAGTAGAAGAATTCTTGTCAACAGTAGGTGTGTTCATTCAGCAGCATTTCAGGAAAGAGAACTGTTGGACACATCCTAGCTTGCATTACTGATCTTTTCATTACTTTTCAAGCGTAGCGCACTGGAACAGTGATCGGACGGCTCCATTCAAAGCGATTGAACAATACAAACCTTTCCAATATTTTCATGTTAATTCAACATCAGCTAGCCATCAACAACATTATCAATTGAAAATCAATTAAAGGTCAAGCTTGAATAAAAATTTCAGCCAGAAAGTCGATTTCTCGATTATTTAAACCGAACGTTACATGAAGAGATTTAATGTGTTTCTCTTATAATGTTCACAAGCACTTTAACAATATTATTAAATTTCCATATTGATGTTTCAGAAACACCTAGCAGCGCTGCCAGCTTTATGTGTATTTTTCGGGTGATGCTCACCGTAATATCTATCATTAGACCTCCCATTCGAGTTGAGCGATGGATGTGGGTGACGAGACGGATTCGGGTGCTTAGGCGCTTGAGGGAACCGCGGCCCCTTCGCGTACCACCCGGACCGCTCTATTCGAAACCCCGTACACTGACCCACGCCCAACCCGTGCTAGGCACCAACCACCCGTTCCATCTCTCCACCGTATTGCTCGCACTCTTTGCCGGCGATTCGTGTCGTCTCTCCGATGGGCTGCGCTCTGTAGACGCGACATTGTCGTATGTCTCTGGTCGACCACTCGCTCTATATGAAGCCCGTTTGTCACAGCACTCCAACGAGATGCGTACATCCTCAACGCTTCAACATCGCGAATCTCCGGATCGTCGGCGACTCTCCACTCCGCTCACCGTCCTTTCCTCTGCAGTCGTGTGCTGACTAAACGAATTTTACGCAGCCTGCTCGCAATTGGCATGCTCTCTGCAGCTGGTTGGTGGTTAGTTGGTCAGTCGACGACTCGCATGTTCGGCCACCACAGCATCGTCTTCAGCTGGCTGTTCACCACCATTGTAAAAGCTCCTAAAGTGTCAACTGGACTCAGTGATCTGAACTCATCATGGTACCTTTTGTGCTCTGCTGAGCCCTTTTCTCTATCAATCTTTCAATTGTTTTTGATGTGATTTCCACTCCACAAATGTTATGACACGGCTTGCACTGACCACAACGATAGCATTGTCGACGCCTTGCAATCGTCTTAAAGTTATTTCCAATCAATTTCTTTCTACAACAGCCTTCCTTTTTGCATTCATAACATATAATTCTCATTTATTATATTGATATTTGAGAGCTTACGACTAACTCCGTTAGGTTAAAGCATCATAAACGAAGCTAATACCTTCTATTTAAGTTCACGCTCAGAATTCAGAGCTCTCGATGTTCTTCCTTCAGTACCTGTGGCCATGAAAAACCTGGTGCTATTTAATTTTTTGCGGGATGGACTAGGATAGCGCATTACATGGCTAAAATACTGCTTGGAAAAGCCGTGCAACAGGATTGAAACCAGCACGGAGTTGGAAATAAAATGTAAATGTGCAATCTACAATATTTTTGTGGTTGCTTCTTTACTACCGGCTTGGTGAAGCTCCGTACTTCGACGATACAGCGGGAAATTGAGAGCTCTTATCATCTTATGCGTAGATCCTACTTACATTTAGAAGTTATCGTCCATGAAAATAGCAACGCTTGTGAATTCAGAACGAGTTGGTTGTTCAGCTTGTTTCCTATTCTGTCACACAACCCAGCCATACCATTCTTTGGTAAATCTCTGTCCTTCTTCCACTCAATGACAGCTCGCCCTCATCTAATTCTTACAATTCTATCCTACCATTTCAAACCTGTTTTCGATCATTTTTACAGCACAGTACCAGCCAGTAGCTCGCATTCGGAACTGAGTGGCTACGACTTATTTGCTTTAATATATGCATAACAGGACCTCATACAATAGATGCTTGCGTTTGTTGTTTATCAGTCGCCACTTATGTTGGTATTCAAGCGAAGCTGTTTCTCCACAGGTCCTGCATGAATTACAGATTTTTCTCTTTCGTTATCTCTATGTCTTGACCTTTCTTCTCTTTTTTTTTAAATTTATTCTCTACCCATATGTCTCTGCACGACGTATTTATTTGGTGACTTAAGCAATTTTGAAGAAAATTCTGGATATAGTGCTAAAGAAGGATTTTCAGTAATTTTGCTCGCTGCTTCCGATGACATTTTCAGCTGCAAACCAGCTACGCCATGAAGCAGAAGCGGCTTCGAAACAGAATCTAAGAAACACTACCGAATTGGTGGAGTTATTTTTCTTTCAAGAAGCTTTGCGAAAGAAACTTTCCCCTACTTTTAACGGTTTTCTTAAAGATCTTTCAAATGATAAAGCATGTAAAAACGTCCTTCCAAAGAAGGAAGAGAGAGCATTTAATCGATGGCATTTATTACTATTTACAGTTACACGCTCTCTTAAATAAGTTCACATAATTGAAAAGTTATTAAGAGAATCATTTTATCCTTGATAAAGCTGAAAAGGGTCCCTTCGGTTAACGTTTCTCTAGTTTAGCTCGAGAGGAATTCAGTGCCTTCTTGATGAGCAAACACGAGGTTGCCAGCACAGGAATTATTCAGTACAATAATAGCTGACCTTTCGGCGGTTTCACCTTTTTCGCAGCTTCCCTTATTCAAACCGTCAGTCATCATTGCACTCAATGAATCTGGTTATCATCAATCCCATTTCCAGCTTTGTAGAAATGGTTACCTGGACTATACGATGATTGCGATTGCCTACCGATGTACCTGTGTTCTTACCCTTCGGAATTTTATCCTCTCAGAAAGTCCATTGCCGAGTCGCTGACACCGATAGAAAGAGGGCTAGCTCGACTCTACCGAAGTGCGGAATTGAACCTAGACCTCCATATTTATCCCTATATATTGCAGCACGCCTTTAACAACTACACTACATGTACCCCGTAATTGCAATATAAAGATGTACTACTGCTACGGGATTTTGTAAAAAACGAACATTGTGATCATTAGTTTATCATGACAATTTTCATTCAATTGAATAGGAGAAATTATACATTAACATAGGTTCGTTCCGGGTTCATGACGAAATTTCATGTGATTCCAGACAAGACGACATTCTCGACTCGATGGTCATTCTTTGTCACCTCCCCACACGTCATCAGATTCTATGGAACAAGATGAAGAAACACCTGAAAGTCGCCATTTGTTTACGGTTGTGATCACCTTACCGGAAGGAAATATTCTAGACTCGAGGATCGTCTCCGATACCATTTCAGCTAAGGTATGTCGTTTCTGCTGGAAAACTATCATCAACTAACCAATTCCAAAGGTGTTCTTCATGATTTTGAAACGGCCTGTCACAATGGAACAATTAATGTGCAAGCGAATGGAACTAGATTTATTCTTTAGGAAGGAATGAATGACAGCCGTGGATCTAATGTTTCATAAACACATGGCCATTCCATCTTTATGGCATAATTTCCATCATCGAACCTTCCCCCTAGTTGTTCATTCTAGTTTCGAAAGTTCACGTTGCTGAAGCAATTTACTTAAAGTAGCGAATTTTGAATGTACTACTTTCAAAGTAAGAATGAAGAACTTTTGTATTGCAGGTGCTACAACCTGGGAATCGCTTCTTCTGTTGTCTTCCGGGTAAAGGTCAATCTATCGTGCTCTCCGCTGCTTCAAGCACAACTCGGCAAAGGATTTTTGCTCGAGTAAACTGGTAAGCCATCGTGATTCTTTTTGTTATTGTACGTTCTCAAGTCATGTACACTAAACACGTATTCACGGCGAGAGTTTGTTGAACCAGAACGACTACGACTAGGAACATTCGACTATGAGAGTACAGAGAACGTGGGAATGGGTTGTGACTATGCGATCGGCAGATGTCAGAGGGGCGATGACGGACGGTGTCGGCAGTTGCGGCGCAGACAACGATAGTGTAAGCGAGAGTGCATAGTCGGCGAGTGAACAAGCGCTGTCAGAACGGTCACGGAGGAGGAGCTGAGGAACTGGGTGAAATACTCGCTGAGAAAAACATCGCTCGACTAACCGTCCATCCGTCCACATGTTCACGATAAATGTGTTACTACCGCGTCCTACAGAGATACTGTAGAAAAGGCTGGCTGGTATAGTCGGTAGATGGTGACGGAATGCCCGTGTTCACCTCCCAGCACAAATATCCCATGTCTGCTATTGCTGTTACGTCAAGGTGGGCGTGTCGACTCCACTCAGTGGTCACTCAGTGGCACGAGCTGTGTTGCCTTGTAATGAAAGGGAAAATTGAACACACACACGCGCGTCCCATGACACCGCAAACCACGACGAGATGTCAGAGCGATTATGTTCCACGATCCTATAAGACCATCATAGAGAAGCGAGAAGGAAGTAAATTTAGAAGGTCCACCTTTTCCTAGGCGCTATTCAACCATCCTCGCTAACACTAACACTGTGTGTTGGCATTCTACTGTAGAAAATAAATAAATCGTTCGTAATCTGAGACAAGAGTGTTTTCAGCGCATTTCTAATACGGGAATTTCAGTGGCAAGACGAATCATGCATGTGAATTACTTTGTGAGTTCGAATCAAAACGAGCACGAATCACGGCTCTCAGCCTTCGGGCTGCTTATGGACCATCTGCACCTTTTCACAGCCTGATATTCACAACAAAACATGCAGCCAGTTGTGCCCTCACGCACATAGATTATACGTGAGTCTTACTCTTACCACACCACTAAATTGACTTGAGATTCAGTGGAAATGTTCCCATTCCTCGCTAAAGTTTCTAAGCTGCTTATGAGCTGCATCAGTCACTTCGGTGTGCAATTTGGTCTCGATATGTCATTATGCAAATGGCATGTTCTCTGGGGATTCGTTGACGATTAGATTTCAGCGCACGTTAGTAGAACTGCCGTGTTTGATCACCAGTAGCCACCGAGCAAGACACAGTACTGTAAAGTGGAAAGCATAGCCACTAAGACTAAGAATTAGTATTTAGCGACGTCGATGATCCAAAAGTGGGGATTCTGAGAACTAGGATCATCACTATTGCCAGTTTCAAAAAAGAGCATTCCGAAGATAGGGGCTGTATTCTCTGGAGTTTTAACAGAGTGGAAATATCAAAACCTCTTTTTCAACTGAGATAGTGGGTTATTTATGCGAGATGGGTTATGGCAGTAAGCCAATACTTTGTCCTTGATAATGCACCAATTATCGACATTGGGAAGTGATAGATTCCAATGGTCAGAATTTCTTTCCAAGTCGTGAGTGCGTGAGCCTCTATGCAACTAACGGTCAATTGTTTGTTCAGGAAAATTTATAGCTGTAATTTGAAGGGCACCATAGACCTCTACGATTTTCTCATATGTATTATCTTTTATTCCTTAGATTTCCAAGATCTTAGGGATACTATTCTTGCTTTAGGTCGATTCCTTACCTAGGACATCTGCCAACAGACTTGATCGGCCGCTCAATCCTCGCGTTCGTATACGCCCCGGACGTGCATATCATCCGACAGGCGCACATCGACTGTAGGTTCTAACAATGTCTATGATATTATAATCGTCATTTACCTAATTTTATGGAATTCTTACTCTAGGAGTTCAATTCAACGTAAAAATTTCAGTACATAATTCTCGAGGAAGAGTGGTGAGAAGCGTGGCACCATTACGATTTGTTGCACACAACGGTGCGCTTTTACGAACCGATACTGAGTGGTCGGCTTATGTGAATCCATGGACGAGAAAGATTGACATGGTTGTCGCTCGTCATCGTATTCTAGACGCACCAATTGGAGGTATGTTGGTAACCCTGATAGGTGTTAAAGATGATAGAGTGATATAGCCACAAAAGTTACTGTAAATGCATTTATAGACGCAAACGTCTTGGATTCGCCAGTAAAAGACCAGTCACTGCACGTATTACCATCGGCCATGGCCAAGACGTTCGAAGACGAGCTGCGAACTTTGATGAACAAGGTAGCTTTGATTGTCCCTTATTGAATCGTTTTCCTTGTGTTTTCCAACTGACCTCACTTTTTTGTTGCATTTCTTTAAACAAACTTGTACTTTGTATTGGAAAGCTTTCTAATGTTAGACTTTGTCATTTTCTAGGTTTCCTTCTTAAGAGCAAGCACCATTATAATTCTCTGGCTTTCCATCTTTTCCGAATTTAACTATTAGAACGTATTAGATACAAATTCTATAGTGCTATAGTTCAATCAAACATCCCGTTTTCCACGATAATCGTCATTCTGGAGCAGGTTCTGTAGTTGCGCGGTGCAAGTACACCAAGTACGCGCGTGCCAGCTAGCGCCGCTCGCTATCAGCTGTTCGGATGTTCGCACCAGTCGGCGACAATGATGTCGCGCCAGTCGCCAACATTTAACGCACCCAGATACGGAGAGGACGACAATCGTCACATCTGGACCACCTTAAGGACGAGATTGTGGCAGAGTCCGCTGGTTGGTTACAAGGGATGCGCAGTATGGCCATTAAGGTGAGACACTGAACAGTGTCTACCAAAAAAGCTTCATTTTTCAAATGTGGTTTCATAGTTCGTACTACGCAAACAAAATCAAGCAACATTTGGCCTTTTACTTTTAAAATAACCTCTTTTCATTTAACCTCGAAATAAATGATTAATATTCCCATAGATGATTAAGCCAATGCAGTTGCTTTAAGCTTTTGTCCAGAAAAATTTCGGACTTCTATCCTGCACATCGCCTTGGGCGACGTAAAACATTTATGATTAGGACAGGAACTATTTCTCCAGTATTAGACAAGAAGGTCAGCTGTAAAACTCCATAGCATGTTTTTCTGCTTGCTATGAACACTTAAATATTCTCCATCATATCATCTCATATCCGCTTAAACTCGCATAGAAACACCACTTGGCCTATTCACTCGTATTCCAGTGCTCTAATCTCTTTAATGACGAATTCATGACGACGATCTATGGCGTCCGTCTAAGATGCGCCCTTAGGTCGCGTATCCGCTGCGACTCGTGTCAGGAGGTGCGCGCCAACCCCGAATGGGAACCGCACCCTCGTGTACGCTCTCGCACGGGTGACCTGTATACCAGCGAGCGATGCTGGCACCCGCCACGGATCTCCTGGTTCAGGGTCTTATTCTCCGTTACGAATCAAATGAATATCATTTGCATGTTGGCAGTACTGGCGCAATGCACTTAACCAATAACTAGTTGTAGCGATTCCAACCTTTTGAATAGATTTTGATCCATCCTTCTATATTTTCCGTCAATCGAGTCCATCAGTCGAATTCCACTGAATTCAGACTCGGCTACTTCCTCAAACTTCTTTAACTCAAAACGTATGCTGAGGTATACATTCGATAAAGGGCATTCTGTGTGGCTACACTGATAACTGAAGTAGAAAGTCTGTTTTCTTATATTTCGTCATCTAAATGGACATGGGACCACTTTGGCATCCTCCTTCTAAAAGTCGTGAATCGTAATTATCATTCAACTCTCCCTCTCATTTTCTTCTCAGCTTTCCAATTTGCTATAGCACATTGCATACGTAGTATGATTGAAAAAGAATGGCTGGACATATTTCGATAAAGCCAGTGCTAACCACACAGAAGATGTCGAATACCTTGTGCTAATATGTGTACCGGTTAGTGGAAATTGAAGTTTTCATTTCTTGCCTTCTACTGTTCACGATATTTCTGCCGAAACCTTGCACACTTTTGAATTTTAGTGAATGCAAAATTAGTGGATTAAAGAGTCTCTAAGGGCAGAAAAAAGTACAAAGCACGGTCAATATCAACCATAAAAAATGCCTTAATTCTTTATTTAAAACACTCATGGGAAGACCATTATGAGTAAGTACTTGTTTTCCTCTTACGTCTCGGGTCTGGGACCGAGAAGGAATGTGCCCTCGCATCCCGGGGCGACGTCGTGCTAGCCACGGACGGGCAGTGCCACACGCGGCCATTAGGGTGCTTCGAGCAGATTGTACTCTCTTGGCTCCACTAAACATCTCTTTCGACCCGCATCAAGCAGCTAGATTGTGGTTGGTGCTCGTAGTAGTAGATTGTTCTATCCACTGGAAGATCGGCGTTTCCTAACGATCTTTGTGGTTTCCGTGAACTCAATCGTAGTATTCCAACTTAACTGCACTTTTGTTATGGTAGAATCAACAAATCCCTCAAAATTTACAGCTACGCGCTGCATTTTTCTCGAATATCCATCGTTGCCTCACCAGATTTGCTTTAATGACATCGTTCATGTAAGGTAGATTTATTCGTGCGGAGTTTCTTGAGTCCATATTCAGCAGCTTGTGGTGCCTTACACACTTCTCATTCCTGTTTCAGTAAAAACTCTTTTAAGCCTTTACAACTCAGCCAAGACATGGGTTATTTTAAACACTTGACCGAGGGAACCCTTGAAGAAACAGTGTGACCATTGGGTACATCTGGTGCAGATTCCCACGGTAGTGACCCGCCTCTTCCGCAATGTGCTAACTGGGCGTGCGTGCGTGTGTTTGGTCACTAGAACAATGTACTTCCGCATCGACCTGACGACTATGATATTCTCCTCGAAGTGCCTCGTAATTTCTTCCATGATTTGATAAGATTTTCGATATTTGCGCAGCATATGCCTGTCAGTGGTTTCTTGGGTGTAACCAGTACGCCCCACCTATAACGGATTTGTTGTGGACATCTAAATCGTCTTATAGCACTTTCAGTTTCATGGTCCATCATCTTTTCAGTTCATTCTAGGATCGTCACTTGTATAATTTATAGTTGAAAAATTAAATAATGGCATTGCTACATAGGTATAATTCCTTATGCAGTTAGATTTACTTCACCAGGCGTACCATGCAGTTGTTAATTCCGTTTCTCCTCAATAAGCTCTATTACAATTCTTTCATTCTATTATTCCTTCCTATTCCAGCTAGTTTTTTCTTTTGTAAATCTGTTGACATTGGATAATAAAGGAGAGATAAATTACATTTATCTCGTGGTTATAATTGAAACATCAACTTCTTCGATAACTATACGTTGCAGCCGGTAGCGTCGTGCCGGAGCAGCGGCGACGATTTCGTCGCTACTGTTGGAATGTGTGAAGCGTTCTCACGTCGGCCAATAAACGATCTCGGAGCCTACATTGACCGATTAGTTGAAACACTAGTAGTAAACAGTACGGGTAACCAGCAACATTCGAAGGTGAGTTCCGTTATTGTCTTTGCAAAGACGACATCGAACAGACACCAGAAGTCCAGTTGTGTCTTCGTTTCAGCGTGTGCCAACACCAAGCGACCAACTACTTAGGGAAAGTCCACCTGATTTACCTTTATCGTACAATCAGATCAACTGCCTCGAGAATGTACATCGTCTTCTCAAGTCCCAGGCTTTTTCTGATACTCAAACAAAATGTGAACAGGAGGAGAACTCAGTGTAAGTGATGTTTACACGTTTGCGCTCTCTGGTCAGTTTTCCAAGCGGACATATCGTATTCTATGCCTATTCTAATATTCGTGCAGCAACTCTAGTTCCTAGAGCTTCTGCATGCTGTGAATCCATTGATGTCTGGGGTAAAAAGTGGCCGCTAATATAGTGCCAGGCTCCAAACATCACGTGGAACACATGATGGTCCACATCATTCGAAGTCCGAGCATTACAGTTTATTAAAAATTCATGAACCCACTCTCAGTTTTTTGGCCAGCACACGCAGAATTTCGACTTCTGCCCTTCATAGAAAACATCGCCAATAAAGCGACTGAGAGTCAATTCTACTACGTCTAGAAGGTAAGCGAAGGACTAACTTTTCTTCACCAGGATCTTAATATCCAGAGATCATGAGATGTTGAGCTATTTAGTAAGAGGCAATACCCCTATATTGTTGAAAATACGTTAGGGTTTCAATCATTCTTCCGACCATTTAAGTGAATGCAGATAAAACTTCTGTGAATTCTAACGGTGACGAACGTTTGAAGGCAGCAGTAACTACTTAACAAACATTACACTAACATGAGCTTGCGATTCCACTACGACCTTACCAAAAAATATGGTAGTGAAATTAAGGCTTAAGATTTTGGATGCACTGCTTCCAACCAATCATACGCATTTATTCGTTTGTTTGTTTGTCATTGATGCCACCCTACACCGAAGGCCGCTGTCCTTTGCGCAATACCGCATACCCACACAACAACCCTGACTACTGTCACAACAACACCCAATAGACATCTGTTTGTTCTAAATAATAATTCTCCTAAATACTTGAATACAATTTAACAATGTTTTCAAATATTACACTATATTAGAGATTAAAATTTCAATAGCTGAGTCTCACTGAGCACCAGAGAATCCGAAATTACTTGAACTCTAAATAGCTGAAACTGCTACCTGATAACTCTGTAAAATTAACAATGAGTTAACTTAGTCGGAAAAATCGCCATGATACGCATACCCTCTATTATTCGCTTAATTTTTATTCCCGACTTTCGTTTAACCTCGATAACTTATCCTGTTGTTTTTGAAAGGGTAAAAAACAAGGTTGTCAAAAGACTTTATTGTGGCAAACACTTCGGTGTCTTCGCTTTCTTTAGAGCTCCAATGATTCCGATATTGTGTCCATGGAATAAACTACTCGAGATACTCGACTCAAATTACTGTGGCTCTGAAGAAAGCTAAGGCGCAGAAACTGTAGCCATTAGTGAAGTTTTGCAACAACTTTGGTTAAACAGTCAATAAAGTAATGTTATGAGAGCTTATTTTTAGGTCTTCAACGACGGCGTCGGTGCCACTAACCCGTGAAATCCTGCAAGCGCATACCAGACGTTGGGAAGAGCAATACCGCAACACATGGCAACGTCGTCTTAAGCGAATATCAGCCGAAACACTGCATGGTGGCCCTATTCAAAAGAACTTACGCCCTTCTTCCAGCCGTACACTATCAGTACATTGGCCAACAGGAAAACGCGAGGACAGTCATTGTAATTTGACACCAAATCCGCCACCACCTCCTGGGATGAACTTTCAGGTGAGGAGTCAATTCACTCTCCATATTTATCGAGTAACTCCGTCATCCAGTTACTCACATTTGACACTACTGAAACAGAAAGATGAGAGAGAAATCCGTGGTAATTCACTATTCAAAACTGTAAAACCAATGAATTGTCCATACTCTTTTTAAATGAAATCATCGCTTCTTTTCTACTTTTCTTAACACTATATTCGAATAAAGCCAGAGATGATCTAGACGACCGCTAACCATTCAGAAGATACGTTTTCCAAAAGCACACCAAATGTTCAAATAATCAACACGGCATAGTATGAAACAAAATGTGAGCTGTAACACTTCTTTCTAGATCACTACTATTCCGTTACCTCCGCAAGAGAAAAGCACGCCTCCAACTTCGGTCAACGAGCAGTATAGCGCATTCACTGTTGTCCATCCAACAGTGGGCCCACTTCGAGAAATCCCAACTAGCATTGCGCTGTCGATCCAGAACCATGGCAGCGTAATTCAGACACCGTACGACCTTCAGTGGACCTATGGATCCAAACCACTACCGCTCAAACATCATACCGAAGATTCGCGCTTGTTGCCAGAAAGTGCATAGGATTTACAAATTTTAATTTATTTCGTCTCAATAGGTTTTTTTGCCAGAACTTCGAACCATCTGGCATCTTTTTTTTAGAGGCCCCTCTGTTTTTTAAACTGCCCAGACCATAATCTTACGAGATATGTATGTATGCTTGTATTGCTGCTTTATTTCTTTGTTGCCTTTCTATCCAAATTACAACCACTGCCGAGTGCGTACGACAGGACATCGCACACTTACATGGTGCTACCGTACACCATCAGTACCATAGCACATGATGGGTATAGTACTGTCGACGTTCTATAAATGTGATTCAGAATTTCCTCATTCCTTTTTTGCCGTGCTCGTCTTTTTGTCTCCTCCCACTCGTCTTTCATGCCCTACCCTACTGTGGTAGGAACCGCATTCGACCACTAAATACCTCTGTTATCGTAGCTAGTAACCACTTTAATTCCTTAACTGTAGTTTCTAATCATAATTGATAACGACAACGGTAACGGAGGGTAACGTAGTGCTGTCGAATACGTCTCGTGCAATCTAATATCTCGTAGTCTTTTTTCTTTCAACGAAGTGTACGTTGTCATATTTATTTCCTTACGCCTATTTTCTTACTGCCGAAGATATTTAGTATTACCAATTCGCTGCTAATTTTTCAAAAAGCCACTTTAATATATGTATATTATGTAAAATGTACAACATTGCATAGGTGTTGACGGATAATCGAAACCGATAAAAATGTCATAATGTTCTCTTTTCAAAAATCAAGCATAAGAAGACCACTAAGAATAGGGCGTTTTTATGCTTAGGCTCAACAACTTAAGTTAGTTGTACCAACTCAAATCCTCATTTTCTTTCCCCGAGCACCTCTTGTCGCATTTCCGCTCCCTCTTCGGCCATGTCCTATATTACGACGGGAAGTTGCCGAAGCAAGAGCATCTTCGACGCGAAAGGCATGGTAAAGATTCACGAAATTTTTCACACTTTCCTCGCAAAACATGCATCCTTTGAAGGTTGACTTTTCTTCTGGAAAGGGGTTCTTGTCCTGAAAAGGATTTCCAACGTTCTTCTCAACACTGCGATAAGAAACATGTTATGAAATATCGGATTCTATATCAACATCCCTTCATCAATATCAAATGTTATTCCACAGTAGAAAAATATAAGGCTTTTCGCAAACTCATTAAGTAAAAAGTGTAAATAATGTTCAAAATCTTTCTAAAGCTTCACCAATTCTAACAAGAAGAAACCTCGTTCATTAGTCTTGCAAGTGAAGTACGACACTCACAGTAAAACATTTATTACGAGGACCCCAACCAGTATCCCAGTCAACCGAAACCAGTGGAACCAATCAAATCCGAACAGTGTTGTTTAAGCGAGTGGTAAAAAGCAAAAAAGCTCTTGATCAATCGCTGAGGAATTCGTCATGCATTCGACTTCATTAAGCGTCGTTGAAGGTAATTGAATGCATATCTGGCTTTTATAGAGACTCGTCATAGACCATCGATTAATCGATCTGGTGGTGCTGTCTTCTCAGACAAGTTCGGTACCAATTTGCCAACCCCGGAGAGATGGAGGACTTGGTGAACCTAGGGGCCAGGATCATCTCATGTGTATTGCAGGGCACCTCTGACCACTGCGCTGCACACTCACCAAGCCAAGCGAGCGGTAGTGGTAAAAATCCATTTGTTAGTACTGTTATATTAATTGATAAAAAAAAAACTCGATACTTATTCACCACACCCGATGTGAAAACGACCAACTTGTGACCAGCAACTCTGATCAACGCGCTCTAAGGAAGGCGAAGGGGCTAGAAACGTCAGACGAATAAAGGTTTTTGTACCACCCTCGTATCAGCTCAATCACGTAGAATAACAATGACTGTTCTTACAAAGATTTAACGAAAATCAGTTTTTAAGAGAAAGTTTGTGATTGTTCTAATAACTGTGCATGCCAATACTGAAAAACTCGACAGCAGTCCTGCAAAATAGCAAAAAAAACTTTGAAAGACTACTTATTTTCTATACCATTATTTTTTTGGACTGAAGTTATACGGCAAAACAATAGTTAAATAGAAGGATGCCAGAAATATTCCCGTACTTTACCTTAGTTTTTTGGAAATTGGCTTGGTTTGGTTTGGTCATCGTTTGTGGCTTAGGGATAATTAGTCGGAATAATTTTTACCCCATTTAAACCTCTCTTCCCAAAAACTCCACATCGTTGGATTGAAACGGTAGACATAGGATAGCGGCAGTCTTCAGTACTCTTCTACGGCCTTCCTAGTTCAGTGATTTTTCATTATTCGGTTATGTGTAAACTACATAATATACGAATTTGTTTTTCATGCAATCGCGAGAACTAGTTGTTACCCGGTCCTTTTATACGCAAAATCGAAGATGACCAACATTTATGCCTTTTGAGCAATTCTGACTTGCGCTGACAGTAGATATAACACTCATATCGGCTAATAGAGGGTAGCGGAGTAGTTGTAATCCCGTATATTAGGCGGACCGCCCAACCTACTCAGGTGCTGGTTCGATGCCGCTCCAGGTCAACTAAGTCTTTCAGTACACAGGATCAGGAAATCAGCAACACGCTAGTGTCGAACAAGATGAATCCTTCCACTCAATGCGTCGACGTCTTACATGACAATACCAAAATTCTTGGAAGCACCGATTCGATCAACACTGGACAAAGTTCGCAACGATTACGAAAAAATACTCAAGCACCAACCGAAGCCACAGGCAAGAAAATTCGAAAACTTTAGTGGATGGTGGATGCGAGGAAACGAATGGAACGCAGGAAGTGCTAGGATCCGCACAATGTGTACATGTAATGTTAAGTTACACAATAATTAGTAATTGATAATTAGTAAACAATAATATAATGTCAGTTAGCACTTTTGAGGCAAAGCAGAGCAAATTCTACATGATGTACAACAATCTTTTGCCCCTTACTTTAACTTTAATTTCTGTCTTATCCATGTCGTCAAATGTGGAGCACATTTAAATTGCATAGCTCACCTTGTAATCCACATTTATTATCTGTGCCTGGCAATGTGGGCAAGAGGTTTCCATAACTCGAAATTTAACAGCACCCTCAAACATCGACACCACCGATGAGCACTTGTTGCACGTAAGACGCCACTTCGGATGCGATTGTCGATCCAGTACCATAACTCCTCAAACACAGATTATAAATTCCCACCGTATGATTATGAGTGACATTTTCAAACAAAAAAAAAGCTTCGTCGAAAACAAGTAAAGTAAACAACAAGAAAAAGTCATAATTGAATAGCAACGAATTTCCTTACGGAGTGAGAACAAGATTTCCAGAGTTCGTCGATCCTTGACTTGAGGAAAATTGTATCATGATGTTTTGAAACGAACTTATCAAGACTCAACTCGACAGAAACTCATTTAAGACAAGGCAATGGTCAACCGCACCGATTTACTTCCCTAAACTTATTCATCGCTTCTAAAACTACAAAAGTAAATGGCGTTGACTTTCCTTTTCTTATCGTCCTTTACATGGCCGGAATATAATCGGAAGATTCGCTATTGCAAGAATAACTGTCATTTTGGAAGAATCTGAGACGAAAAGCAATAAAATTCCGTCCGATTCATAAAAGCCCACAATGTCTGTAGTAACCACATAGAGGTGTTCATCGCCGACTATCACAGCTTTTTTTAAGAGAAAATAGCATGAGGTAGCATGTATACTGTCAGTAAGCGTAGCTAGCAAAGGTGTAAGTCTCAGTCGAACCAGCAGAAGAACCAAACCATCTTTGTGGGTGACGGTTTCAAGACAATGAAACGAATGGAACACTACTGGGACACGCATAACACATGAAGACATCTGAGCATAAAATGAAGTTTCACAGAGGTCACCTGAATTCTCTTAACTTGCGACAGTCATTAAGGGCAATTCAAGCTAATTTTTTGAGACAAAGGATTGCTTATATGAGGTACCAGCCGAATATTTACGACCGGTAAAAGAAGTACTGTCAGCAAGACAGACGACTGTCTTAATTAAACAAATTACATTCCTTCTCCGCCGCTGATTAAAATACAGGCTTATTCCGAATTTCATTAAACGGAAACGACAACACGTTTTCCAGAGGACAATTACCAAGTACTAGACCTCGAAATGCGACTATTCCATGCCTCTCTACGATACAAGCAGAGCAACATGTACGTTCAAATAAAAAATGCATACCGACAGAATCTTATTGTGCTCAATATTTGAAACACCGCCTTTGGAGAAGAATAAGGGGTGAGACAACATCGATTTTCACGTCTCTTAGGCTGAATGCTAAGGTAAAGTTTGGCAGGAAATTTGAAAATCTACTGAACCAATCGCATAAATGGGCTTCAATAAAACAGAGGAATACCGTTTACGAAAGTATCAAGAGTAAAACTAGGGTCGATAACGTGCCAAAAAAGTCAAGGGCCCTCGTTTTGGAGGCATAACGTTCAAATTAACTTATCCGAAAACGGCTACACCACCGAGAGATACCTAAAGCTAAGTAATAAGAACACACTGGTTCATTACCTCTTCTGTCCCCATTACAAACAAAAAAGGTGTGAAAAAATTGTTTTGAACAGCCGCCAGTGTACAAATACAGAGGAAGAGAGCAAATGGAAGAATCTGTGAAACTGGCTTGGCAAATAGCCATTTCCGATGGCTACGAAAATGTAGCTCATCGGAATAGGTGTAGAGGAAAACGTCGCACCCAACCAGTAATTCTACACAGAGTAAGGTCTCGTTTATACTGCCCTTTATTATCGTCGGCATAAATGCACCTATAAAAGATCGCCTAGAAGTGCCTGGGCTATAGAATTCTCTAAGTGATTGAAATACAAACGGGCACTCTAAGACGCAAGTTAGTTCGTTACTGTCTATCTGACCGTCTATGCAACGCAGAATTGCATGACATCACTAACTGTAGAGACGATGATTGCACGAGTTCGAGTGCAATTCGTTTCATCTGGTCCTTTTAAGGAGTGGGGGATGAATACGTTGCGTCTGAATAAAAGAACAACTATTGGGCAAACTTAAAGTTAAATCAAATACTCCACTACGCGCACATAGGACACATATAATGTAGATTTTGAAGCAAAAGTCACTATCCTCGCAAAGCAACCCAAACCTAAAGCATGTAAAACTCTTAAAACCGTCCTGGATAAAATCGAAAAATCTAAACCCGAAATGCAAGCATCAGTGCCTCCTTATCACGCGTGATTGAGCGCTATGTTTTTTGAACTCAGCAAAGCACATTCTTCGCCTATGTGAGACTGTGTGACTGGTCTCCACCAACTAACTGAAAGACTTAAGAAGAACAAACCGGTGTGTTCAAAAAAAAAGTTGTTATTATGGGAATGATAAATTTATGTATTAAGGTTTATCTGCTGAGGTTATGAAAATGTTTGGCTAACTCAAGACGCGCGCACCGACGTAAAAACTTGAAAATAGGCAAACTTCCTTGAAACAGAAACCACACGCACAGTGCCCCAACAGGAGAGGGAATGTTTTCCCCTTAGGTGAAAAAAATGGACTCACGTTTTTGATCCTGCTAGGTTTATCCAGCAAAAAATAAAGCAAATTGCTATCATTTTTTGTACCTATGTGTCCTTCTATTTCAACATGAAATGATCAAACCGTTTTGTCACAACGTTTATCATGCCACGTTCTATAAGATCTCACGCAGATTCCACCCGAACTACTAGTCGCCGTTATCCCTAAGTCAAACCACGCAACAACATAGTGTTCTGTAATGATGGTCATTGTAACGATAAAGAACTGGTTCATGTCTGAGAATGTACGTAACAATTCAACTATTAAAACTGATTCCTTTTTTGAAATCTTAAACATAATCTTACCAGAATTAAAATTACCGTTTTAAAACGAACTTTCCTATTATTCGGTTTCTGGAACAGATTAGTACGACATTTAAAAGGATAAGTTAATCTGTTTCAATTGCTGCTGAGTGAAAACAAAAACAACGGCCTACGTGGCCCCTTGTGGAGGGAACAGAACAGAGAATAGAACTGACTAGTTTACAGAAAAAAGCCAAGAACAGAATCTTTGTTTTAGTGAAGGAAGAGTTAGGAAGATCTAGTACCGTCAGTAGCCCCATTGCAAACCCTGTTAACAGTACGTAACATTTAGAGGACGATCTAAAGAATGAACTTATAACATACTCCATCAGGCGATTCATGAGTTGCGTAGTCTTAATGTACTTTTATTCGTCATCTATCTTGCAGGTCGCGGACTGTCCCAGTCAGGTGGATCTTAACCGGTTAATTCGTGAGTTAAAATGGCGCGCTCAGATGTGAATGATAGGTGCTAAACGTAGATCAAAAGCAACGTTGAATCTGTGATGAGACGAAGAAAAGAGCCATTTATGTGCCAGATTATCAAAAACATTAAGAATATGCGTACACACAAAATCAAGTGCGCGTTGCTATGCTAGCATATATACGGATTGTCGCACGATAATTCGGCTAAAACCCTAAAAATAAGTGAATGGGAGAGAGATAGGATGTGGTGTAGAATCATCTTATAAATAAAAAACCAAGCGACATAACCCTCAAAAAAGTTCGGAAGTTAAGACACAATGGTGCGATAGGCAATATTTCACCAGGTAACTCAAAAGACCGACTTTCTATAAACCTCGACACAAACAGTTGATATATTTATTTATACGATCTTATAAATTGATCTATTTGAGCCGATGGGAGGTTGGTATACGTCTTTTATTGTTACACGAAACACGTCTAGGCTCTGATGAAGGCGAAATCGCCGAAACATCACAACACCACCACCATCAACAACAACAACAACCACGAGGTCCTATACCAACCTCGCATCGGCTCAAAAAAGATCAGTTTATAAGATCGTACAAATAAATATCTCGCCAGATACATTGGTCTAAGTATTTTACACCAGTTCTCAGAATCACTTTGAAAAAAAAACAGTGGCGCCTACTTCAAATTCATCACTTGTCCGTTTAACGACAAAGTTCGCCCCAGAATGTCCAATAAATCATGTCGATTGCTTCGATTAAAATGGGATGAAGAAGCAAGGAAGCCGAGTTTATCATTATAACGGCGATGATTCATGGTAACTCACGATTCCAGAAGCACTACTTTCATCGGTAGATGTGGGATACTGTCCTTGGACTGCGGCGTAACGAAATAGATTATATCACAATAAATTAAAGGATTTACCTGAGCGATATCAGAGTTGTCGCATTGTCTCTAGAGACAAAACTTCGCTTTTTCGCAGAAAGACTTTTTTTTTCTTTCTTGGTGAAACTGCATCCTTTGCAAGTCGGAGTGTTCAACTGTTACGTTCGCGCAGCGTTTCCTAATACCGTCTTCTAATTACCCTCAGAATTATGATGCGTTCGTGATGAGCTGATACATGGTTAGCCGGTCTGACACGACGTTGTGAGTGAAACGGATGATGGTTTATATTCCTCATCACCTCCACAAACCATATGACGAATTCATAGGATGAGGTAGCATCTGTGAAGTAACAAGGCTTGGCGACACTTAACCGACAATAGCGTTATTCCGAGATTTAGATGTAACTTTTCACGGTCCGTTGTCACATCGAAATAAGTTTCTGCAGGTGACCAAATGTGATATACAAAGTATAGCTGTCAATCTCGTTTCTCTCTCATCCACCCAGTATATAGATTTGATATTCTGTCACTAACTATGGTCCCTTCTGCATTATACCTACACACCAGAAAGTTATCAGCACAGCCAGTGACTACCCACTAACATTACAGTAAAACAGAATTGCAGTATAAACACGGATGAAGACTGTCAAATATATATTCTTTCCCGTTCTCAAAGGATTCGGAGAGCATTTATGACAAAAAGAATAAATGTCTTGAAAACGGCAAGATCATTCTGAACACAAAGGAAAACGAAGCAAACACTACCGATTTTACTAGACCCGGAAACTATGAAGCATGAGCACAATTAGAGGAAAAACAAGTAAATAAATTATTATTAGTAAGTTAAATGCTGATTTTTTTCACTTACTGCCAACTAAATTTTTTCAAGGCAAAGTATTACGTGAAATGTAACCACAATTATGCTGAGATATTCACAAAACATGGTCCCCAGGCCAGATTAAACTGCGACTACCCTTTCGAGGGGCTCACGCATTACAGACTGCACCACAGTTCTTGCTTTTTTCTCAGCTAGTATTCTGTTTAACGGTGCTATCAAAAATCACCAGTTAACGGGTTGGTCTGGAGAGCACTAACGAGCACTGAACCAGTTACGCTGAGGCTGCAGTCGAAATCACAATGTTGAGTTATTTACTCACTGCCTACTATAATTTTTTTTACGGCACGGTAATGCCGATAGATTAAATATTAACAGAATAAATGCTCCAAGCCACGTATCCTTTCGGGGACGGGAAATTGGTAACGTTACGGACTTATCTGGTAAAACGTAACTCTCTGCAACCCAAGTGGGAGACAACGAATGCCGTAGTGGTCCACCAAGCCTTCCATCCCTCCGGGGTCGGCAAATTGGTATTAGACTTGTCTGGGAGGATAGCAGCACTGACTCGATACATCGGTAGGCCACCGCGAGTTATTGTAAAGGCTAGATATGCATTGCAGAGATCGATAGAACTAGCTGAGAGACAGGCGAAACGAAGGACCCGCACGATGTGGTGGTGAACGCGTTACTCCCCAAAAAGGACAATAGCGCGTTCGTTCCTCACCATAGACACCTGCGGTCCAGAGTTTTGCAAATATCTCAGCATCGTTGTAGTCATATTTCGCATTATAACCTGCCATTAAAAATAGTAGCCAGCAAATAAAACGATTAAGATTATATATACATATAATTTTTGAAGGTTTCTACGATGCTTAGCTTACCTCCACACTCTCGCAAACATCCACACACTCCTGATGTCCTAGAAGCAAACTTCTAAATAAAGAAAAAAGACCAGAACACTACCTTCGTCAAAAAATACGTAATATCAAAAAAAGCAAGTAATAATTGACAAAAAAAACCACATACATATATGAATGAGGACAAGTCGGGTGTGGACAATGGTTACATCCATGTCCTTCTTTCATCGACTCGAACGGAGGATTATTATAGCAGAAAGGACAAAACACAAAGCTTCGAGCAAGTTTTCCGCCAGAACCCTGAAATTTTCCAGAACTTGGAAGCTACGTATTCTCGTTATGTGTGGAAGTACTTTCTTAACTCATTCGACTATTTCAAAAAACTTCAAACGTTTCGAAAATGTTGGACATCAATTGTCTATTTTGCATTTAATTTTTGCGCCCAAAATACAAACGGATCACATCGTTTCACACCTGATTAAGAAATTCTTTAACATGACCCGACCTCTCACGCCGTACGGATCGCAATGCTTCTGCCTTTTGAATCCTTTCTTCGCATGCGCACAACATGAAGATCTTCAAACCTTTTGATAATGGGTTAGTTGAGGATTTTTGATCTCCTTAAGGAGTCGCTGAATGCCTGTCCAATCTATTCTCTCTACAATCCAAGGAAAGAAGCACCAAGGAGCTTCTACGTTGATTGAAGGAAGCAAGTCAGACGAGTCCCATATCGCGATCTCGATCCGGAAGAATGGGAAGCTTAGTGGGCCACAGGCGGAGTTGAACAAGCGCCTTACTCGCAACGGACGGATAATTGGAGTATTGTAATCCTTACAAAACTCCAATTTTGCTTCAACTTTTTTCAACGGAACTATAAACATACTAAGATAGTAGGAGGCAATTTTTTTTTCAAACTAGGACTCCGCACTGCAATTCATAACACCATCGTGTCTCTCTGGACCAAGTTCATCTTTTTTTCTTTTTAAATGCTCAAAACGGAACCGTCAAAAATCGAAAAAATACATTCCATAAGGTCCAGGAGATCAGAATTCCATTTCGCTAGAACAGCTAAAGTTGCGCCATGTTCAGAGGGATGTGTAAATTTTAATAGCGTTTGTTTAAAGATAAAATGGAAATGTATGCATCGAAATCGATGCATATCTTTAAGAATATGCCGAGCATAGAGGCGGATATTGGAAAAACGCGAGCACCGAAGAACAAAAGGAAACTCTTTTCACATTTTTTTAATGTCAAAAGTGGAACAACATTTTCAACCAAACTACAACACTTACATGCCAATACACTAGATCAAAATCATCAAGCGGACATTTCTTATCTCCATACGGTTGCAGAACTCCATGCTTGGAATTTGGCACAGCATAGGTCTCCTTAAACAAGATGTTTCGAAAAACTAGACTTCATCTTTTCATAAATTTAAGAAAAATGAAAACTGCTATTTGACTCTCGTTTCAGCAGTCATTCTCAACAAGTGCTGTGCAAGCACATTTAATTCATTCGTGACAGGAGCATATTTTCTTCCACAGAATAATTGTAAAATATTAAGTAAAAGTGGAAAAAACCTGAACTTAGAGATAGACACAAATTCCCTCGAATGATAACAGTTGATAACCGATAGATGCAATGTTCTTAAGAATTTTTTTCCCCCAAATTCGACATGCTACTGCTTCGGCAGAAAATTGTACAGAACCAAACACCATAGGTTCAGACGAAAACACATTTGGAACCCACCGTCGGTCCAAATGAACAAGCTGAATTGGTTGTTCACATGCTAGCTGTTATGGAACAAACTACCCATAAAACCAAAAAGGAAAAGTGGCAAAACCATGTTGTTTCGCAGAAGTCTTCTCCGACATTTGCAAACGTCGCTAAATTTGTTTGTTATCTCTCATCAACAAGTTCTCTTTTTTCATTCGACCCATCCTCACATCTAATGTGGGGATCCCAGGAATTCTTGCATTCGATTCGCTTCTTCGCAACAATCACTCGCGAAGGTCTTCGAACTTTTCGAAGGCGGATTCGGTAGCGCCATGACGATTTCTCGTCTTCGTCACGTATGCCGTTGAATTCTGGTAGAGTCGATTCTCTCTGGAATGCTGAGTTAGCCGTGTTGGAGCGTTCATGTATAGATTAGAGCGAGTGAGAAGAGAGGCTTGATGAGACCAGGTAGTATCGAACTAGCGCCCCACTTGTTATCAATTCAACTGCACTACTACCGCTGCGCTGCCTGCACCTTCAACATGTTCTTTACTCGTTCACATTAATTCATTCATTAACATCGTTAACAGAACATTTGGTGATGGACAACTATTCGAGCAACGAAAATTTTTAAAAGGGTTCTGTAAGATGTATCATATCCACATGCTTGCGAAGCTCACTAGAACACCACTACGGTTAAAGATATGATTATGAAATCGTCGTTTTCTCTCTTAGCAATCGCGAGGTTGTTAAACAGCATACGTTTACTTCCATACAATAACACACATACAACACAATCGTATATGGGAGAATCGCATATGGGACTCTGAGAGGCTGTTCTTCCTCGGTGGAAAACATGAATAAAGCGGCTCTGAAGAAGGCGATTCTGCCGAAACGTCAGCTACGATTGTGTTGTATGTGTGTTATTGTATGGAAGTAAACGTATGCTGTTTAACAACCTCGCGATTGCTAAGAGAGAAAACGACGAATTCATAATCCAATGCCGAGGTTAATAGAAAGTCGATCCTGGGTACTATTACAAGATATGATTATGTCACTTTCAATCTCAAGACTGAAATAAGAACTTCAATTCTGTTGAGATGAAAGCTTTGAATGACCCTAATGTTCCTACTCAATATTCTAATATTCTTCATAAGCTCTACAGAAAGCTAATAACAAGAAACTCGCCTCTATACAGTAACGCCATCAGTAAAATAAAAAGAAAAGTCAGACATGCGATACCAAGAAATTAGCGGAACTCTGGTGAACGTCTTGTCATACGATGGAGTACCAGAAAATGAGCCTTGCACCTGGAGTGGAATATCATGGGATTCAAAGTAGGCGGTCGACACTATCACGTTCATCGTCTCGAAGTAGACATTCTTCGTCAGCAACAAACATTTGCCAGCCAACGAATCCTGACCATTTACTGTTTGCAACCAGGTGGCTGTATCCATGTACGGTTAATTGTAAAAAAACGGTGTTCAAGAAAAACTGATTTCTTCGTGATGCTATTCCCATCAAATCTAATGGAGAAGACAAACAGTGGTGCTCCTTGACTCATCAGTTCTGCCGCATAAGCTGTGATAAGGCAAATCAAGTGAATGAGACAGGCGTTTTAGTAACAATCGCTGGACAAGATTCCTTATTGATTACGTTCCACGAGATTTCAGATATATGAAAGGAAGACCATCTCCTCTGGATATCGCAATAATGATCCTAGAACGAAACAATGCTGATCCAAAACTCCACCTAACGCTGGAAAACTCAGCAGATAGGAACAAGGCCAAACAGGGGTCAGGGGAGGCTCAAAATATTGGATCGGAAAGGGGATGAAAAATAATGCAAATTCCAAGACTTTGAAAATAGGTAAACATTGTGTGAAACGGTTAGTTGATCGGAATATCTAGTAAGAGATACCCGCCACACCACGTTTGTGCACTCCACTTTATAGAATTCAGTTGATCATTATTTATATTTGAAATCACAAGTCGTTGCATTTGGAATTGTAAAATCACGCTATTGAAAAGTAAAGTGGATGGAAGTGAAATAAAATGTCACCACTGACATTATTTCTTATAGAAAAGAATCAGAACACACAATGCCAATAGGCTTCCAAAGAGCAACAAAATATGACTCTCCCATAGAAGGCAGATAATACACAGCCGTTGTTTTCAAGCACTCAATTCACTGCTGTATACCTGACAACAAGGACAGAAAAGCCGCTGAGGCCTTGTATCCACCAATTTCATGTATCGTTTGCACTTCCCACATCGGCAAAACGGCTTTCCAGTCTCGGCGAGCGAAGTAAAAGAAGCTAAATTTCAAACAATCCTCTCCATACTAAGCTCACTTACTTTGAGTGTTCATTATAAAAACCATTCAAATGCTTTGTTCAAATCAAATGAGGAATGCTTAATTCCACTGATGAAAAGCATCACCTTCAAACAAAATATCGACCTGCGCGATGTTCTTCACATAATACACAAATTTTTGACGGAACATTTCAAGCACGTGGTCTCTCACCTAAATAGACACGATTTGATTAGTAATGAAAAAAATAATACCTAAACTTTCCTTTCTTCACAACAGTTCATGAAGTGAACATTCTGAGTTCAGTTCATAATGCTTTGAAATTGAGGGAATCCTTTTCTGTTTGCGATTTACATAGGCTCTTCAATGGGTAAGAAACTTCTAGTGATTGGTAGGTGGTGTTCCTTTGCGTCAAAATGCGACATTCAGCAGAAGAGTTACCTTAGGAGAAAGTTACCTAAGCTGACGACGAGTTTGAATATTTCCACGCGAAAACCCAGTTAAAGGCAAATGCGTAAAGTCGTCGCCGACCTGGAAGTAATGTAGCCACCAGGTAGTTAGCATCCCACAGCAAGGTATCATTTATACATGTCGGCTGCCGCCAATAGTAACGGTTTGAGAACACCTTGCCATTGTGAGACTCTATGAAAAAAAAAATCTCGCTTCACCAAAAATAAAGGAATAGCCATACCTTGAAATTTATTAATTCTCTTTTACGATGTCGAGTGGTGAAAAAACCGCCAGCGGGCGATCAAAAATCAGTGTACATGGGACAACACAGGGACCGCGTCAAAACAACACATCCTAGAGCAAAGCATTCTGGCTCTGCATTCAAAAATACAGAAATAAATTTTTGAGAGGACGGTCCTAACACTCCTCTCGGCGCTGCTAACCACTTAGTGTTGCTAATCACATCACTCCATGTGTTTTCCCTATAAGACACAAATAGTAGGAACACTACTAGGAACACTACTTTCTATGAATACTATAGATCACACTACTTTCTATGAATACTTTCTATGAATGAATACTACTTTTTATGCGACCAGTCATCAAATATTATGCTCAGCTCAGCATTGACTTTATTCGGTTGTTTGCTGTGTTCCCGCTATGCATGATGGTCTTCGGCTCTGCGTGTGTATTGGTCTGGCGCTTGAGGCCTTCATGAATGTCTTTCAATGACGGTCAACTGATACTCCTTAAATATTAAAATATAAAGCTCTAAGCGTTTATCAACCTCTGAGAGAAGTGCCATGCAATCAACTTTACCAAGCATCGTTAACAGTTGTTGAATGTATATCTGGGCTATATCGGTATGGAATCGATCCCCGCACCGCAGACTCACCAAGACTTTCATCTCTTAGGGATCGGTAAATTGGTATCAGACTTGTCTGAGATGCACATGGTACCTAAACATGTCTCCAACCAATCTGCCGAGTTCGAAGAGATGGAAGGTTTGGTGAGACTATGGCGCGGGATCCAACCCATGTGTAATGAAGGGCAGTCTGACCACTGCGCTACACCTACACACTTCTCTCGAATCCCTTTAGGATCCTAAAATAACTTTGCTTTCCAAGTCTTCAACACAGGCATTCACCTGTTATTGTGGACAGGAGATGGACTTTCTGAGACAAGTCTTGCAACAATATGTGGACCACAGAGTGATGGGGCCTTATAGGCTTGGCAGGGAGAGCAACAGTGGCTATATTGAGCGTATGGCACTGTACACCTCAACAAAACGCTTCCTATGCCCTATAGGATCGAAATGCTTGAATTAAATGGGAACATTGTTAGCATTCGTGGATATGTCCTTCACGCAATTTCGCTGAGGCCGACTTTGCCATGCATTCATGTTACCTGTGATGCTGACTCGCTTGATGCCGTGTTACCTTGTTTGACCACCCAAAAAAATCGAAAATTCATCAATGGTCGATTTGCCCGATGCCTTTCGATCAGACAATGAAGAATTGGCAGCAGAGGCAGTAGCAACGTTTTTGCAACAGTCTCCGAAAATTTATCATAAAACTACCCTAGGTGTTTTATTAACCATATATCATATATATATTAACCATATATATAATGCTCAACGACTGCTGGATGTTCAAACAGATGATGAACTCACCGCTTGGTAATCGGCTTTTCCTTGGGCGATAAGGTTAAGTTGAGTTTCAACCTCTGCTCTCATTGTTGGTAAAACTAGTTCTTTGTCAACTCGCCAATAACCGTGCACCAGTGAGATTCCTAGTTTTGTTGGCACCAAACGACGACCACTTTCCACCTGTAATGATGTGTTACCTCATTCTCCACCATCTTTCTTCACCCAAATTCAGAAACTTTTACAAACAGGACTACTGCTATCTGTAAAATCAGGTGATAAAAGCACAGGTACTGTAAATATTGTAAATTTTCCACCCATATTTATCTATTTCCGTTAATCATAATTTCTGAGCTCAAATGACAAGAACATGGTAATTAACGCATCGTCTTTCGAAACACAAATAGGTTGGCCACATAAGGAGAAGAATAAAGGACAGATGGATGAAAAGAATTTTAGAGTAGAGCGGACTCCATAAGGATGCAGGCGTCTTCCTAGGACAGCCGCCTTCACGTTGAGCGGATGTGTTCGTAACCAAAGTTAGTCAGGTGTACTCGCAGCTGTGATTGTTTTTATAGATCACGGCTACTTCAATGGATCTTACAGTGTTACTGAAGTCTGTTAAGAGTGAGGTGCCTATCCACATCTTAGACATTCAACGTAATCTATGATGTAATCAAATTTTAAAAAAAAATCTGCTCAAACGTTATGCGTCTTGTGACTAGTACTGCCCCAATGTCGAGGGTGGTACTGTCGTAAGCTCAATGGGCCTAGTTCTAAAGGAAACCTCGTTGTATATAAAACCTACTGCAACATAATTCCTTTGACAAATTGTACTGATATGCACAGGTATCGAAGCATCGGTGCCAATACCGTGCTTCTCCATTAGTGAGATAAGCTCTGACTCAGTGAGATAGTCTGGTGGAGACGTCTCGCGAGCCAACAGACTCGAATTCCTGCAGCGAATCATTTAACAGCACCAATAAATGAATAATAAAAACTTCTTACTAATATGCCACATATGTTAGAAATAGTCAAATACTAGATGTCAAGGTAATAAGTATTTATTACAATAAATTAGGTGAACTACGTCCCCGACAGGGAACATCTCCATCACTAGTGCTTTTCATAGTGCGCATATAAATATTCACGACATTTCTGACATATTCTTGTTGAGCAAACGCGAGGTGTTATTATTATTCTTTATTACATAATTCTAACCAGTGTTAATAAAAATATAATTACATGAAAATCTCATTATACGAATAAAAAAATTATAAAGATGTAGGATTTATAAACATATCGTCAATAATGGAAAAATGACCAATTTCATCCTCTAAATTCCGGAATTCTCGTCCAGTTGTCTGACGTCCTCAAAACACCATCTAACTTTCAGAAATGCCTCAAGTCCTAATCCTCGGACACCAGTACATATAAACCTATTCCCGGATTCTCCCGTTTAAAGTTTAAGATACTGTTAACATCATGAAAACTAATATCATCAGGGTAAAACTTCATTATCGTCGATTTAACACGATTTGGAAAATATAGCATTCCAGGTCATTCGAATACAACCTTCACGAGGGTTTCAAGAGAACAAAATAAATAGAAAGAAAGCTGGGGGCCGCAAAGCCCATGTGTTCGCAGGGCATCTCTAACCAATGTGCTACACCCTTGTGACTTAGAATACAGCGTTGATGATAAGCAGTACTAAGAGTCATGCTTCCCAGCGTACCACAACGCTGGAAGCGTTGTATCAACTCCTCGCAGTGATTTAATATGCTGACTTTGGAAAAGAGTTTGCTCCAAGTCATTCTACATCTTGCACCCAGGATTGACTTTCTATTAACCTCGGCATTAAATTATGAATAATAACACACATACAACACAATCGTAGCTGACATTTCGGCAGTAATTACCGCTCAGATTTTCATCTTCCTGTTTGTGATGTTGAAGTGTTTCATCTACTAAGCTGCGTATTGGTGTACCCTTCCAGGCTCTGAAGGTGGTCATTCTGCCGAAACGTCAGCTACGATTGTGCTGTATGTGTTATTGTATGGAAGTAAACGTATGCTGTTTAACAATCTCGCGATTGCTAAGAGAGAAAACGACGAATTCATTCTGCATACTTTTCTGATTTCCAACAATGGATGTCAATGTCAATTATTTCAAAAAGAAAACCGATAGGAATATAAGAGCGCCTGCACAGCAAATCAAACAGAGTACACGTAAGAGGATCATTATCCGTTCACTACGACACTCTTACTTCTTCAAGCACATTCTTATTGAATCCAGAGCTTTAGAAATACCATGTCATCTTATCCACTTTAAACTGATTGATAATAGAAACGACAACGTCGATCCCTGTGGAAACAGTTTCGCTTAGAGTTTACGGTGGCTTGACTGTGTATTGGGCCCATAAAAATTTACGATGAACAAACAAAAGAGATAAATGAGATATTTCACCGAAAAATAAGAAAAAACTAGTGATTTCGAAAAAAAAATATTGCCTATTTTTATGCATGGAACCCAATCTCTGAAGAGCTCCATCTTCTATCTATGACTCTTCTTCAAGCAACAACAAAAGTACAGCTGTAACTAAGAACGGGAAAAAAGAAGGAGAAAAAAATCCACCGCTATGGAAAAAATTGAAAAACACTCTAAAAGGTTTTCAAAGTTCCTTCTAGAAATGTCAATTAAAAGCTATGTGTTTAAACATAAAGACGTTAGGAAATCATTTCACACAGGTGCTAGAACAGAGACGTGCAACTCAGCCTGCTAAAACTTCGAGTTTAATAAGTAAGACCATGACTATTTTCTAGGATTTTCTAACATTTCTGTTCCTGTGGATCGGAAAAGCGAATATCTGATCCCACTATATTCGCACCAATGTTGATGCTTAAGGAATTTCCGATAATCTAAAAGGGTACCTACGGAATTTGAAGGCCTAATGAGTATACTTCATTCCGCTGCTCTAAGGATATATATATATATATATATACGTATATATGTATGTATGCATAATTTTAGATGTTTAAAATTCAAATTTTTAAACCAATGAAAGTGAAGTTCAAAATTTTTAACGTTGTCAAACTCAGCAACTTGGTCAATCAAAGACGCACTCGTGGACACCATTGTGTCACGTTAGAGGAAATCCCCCGTTCTATTACCATTCCAAAGATGAATCTCATTTTAAAAAAAAAAAAGAGAAAACTCTTTCGGCTTCAGAAAATCAGAATTTCATTGTGATAGATGGTAAAACCTCCCACTTTTTTGGCAAATCGTTAGACTCGACATAAATGATCAATATCTCTTCGGAGTGCTCAGCTTACACAAAGTTGTTACAAAAAATGGGGTTGTGGATTGGACTACTGTAGAATGGTTCGTCTTCATAGTAACAAATGGTCAGTGGTGAATCAGTTAACAAATGTCCGATATAAAAGGGGACAGCCGAAGAAGTTTTCCATTCGAGCGGTGCTCTACACCACCGGATTTGACTCCAATAAAGTAAGAAGAACCACATCACGTAGACAATCGACTCCAATCATTGGAGCTCTCGAGAAGACGATAGCGCCAAAACGTTAGTCGAATAAAAATTTTCTAAAAACTCCGTGCAAACAAAACAATCCAGAAAAATTATATCGTTACGGCAACAATCTCTAAATTTCAATTATTCTTATTTTGCAAGCAAAATTTTCACGATAATCTGTGAAATTGGAAGACGCAATAACTTTCGGAGACATATATAATGAGTCAATGAAAAACACTTTTTCAAAGCCACTTTCCAGTCAATAATTCATAAGGGGATTCTCGTCTAATGCTTTCTGAGACTAATATCTGTCCATCTCCTGAGTCATTTTTAAAATATTTCCAATCCTTTCTGACTTTGTTGTACATGATTGGAGAATGAATCAACAATAAACAGATAGAGGATAAAGCTCTCATCGTTGATCAATCCTTGAAGGATGCGTCAAGCATTCGACATCATTAAGCATCATTTGGAGGTGATTGAATGTATATCTGGCCTTTATAATGACACATGGTGACCTACCCAGTGCTGCTATCCTCCCAAACAAGTCTGGTACCAATTTGGCAACCGCGGAGGGATGAAAGGCATGGCGGGCAATGGGTGCGGGGGTCGATTCCACGTCCACGTGTGTGTTGCAGAGCGCTTCCAACCACTGCATCACACGCACCACGGATCAAGAATAGTTAAATAAAATCCGTAACTTTCAAAAAGTTTTAAGTGTTTCCTTCTTCATACTCAGCTCGCATTTGCCACGCTGGTTGTACCTGATATCACGTATAAAGCAGCAATTCACTAATTTGTAAGGTGGATTTGTTCCTCAAACAAAATACCCAGAAACGTAAATCAGCGCTTACCTGCGCAGTGTTTAGTCATTCAAAAACACGTTTTACATAGACGAATGCGTGAAAACTGTACTTTAGAGTGACTTTATCACCAGGTTGTAACGATGGCAGTTTGAGCTCTTCATCGACATTAAGCCAAGGCATCACTTCGGTAAATCCGTGATCTTTGACAAATCTACCAGTTAGAGTGAACCTCTCACCACCGCAAGAAATCCTGAAGTTCAGGGTTGCAACAAGTTTTCTCTGCGTGTATGCAAATATCCGTGTTTCGTAAAGATTGAAAGACTATATCTAATAGCGAACGTGCTGAAAATACTAAAGAATTCTTCCTGATATTGATGCCTATAAGTAGAAAAAGTCCGAGTTAGCAAGTACTTACATAATAGTGGTAACGTCGAAAATACATGGACCCATCAACGTAGCAATAAAATGCTGCACAATGTAGTCATAAATGCGAGCCATGTCTGGAATTCCATTCAAATTCAAAAAGAACGAAAGCACAATTTTTCTTTGCTTCGGAAAATTAAAACACCTTTGTTTCAAAGCAAAAAAAAAACACATTTTCGACCATAGCTTCAGCTTAATTGTGTTCAATACCTATTTGTGCTCCGTAGATCATTCCAGTTGACGAGAGATTGATGATAACATTGTAAGGGTAAAAAAAAAAAATTGACTAAGATAAAGGAAAAGCAAAGGACTCGATTAGGGTGGAAGACCCACATGAACCTAAGAAGGGGTTTGAAGCCACACCTTAGGTTGCGAGTTTTCTACACATTTCATCATCCTTGTGGTTGTGTTTCACCTTATACTCTGCTATGAAAAAACAACGGGCAGTAAATAAAAGTTGAAATATGTTTTTTTTTTGGTAAAGTTTGAGAATCTTCAAGTTTCTAATTCAACTGATAGACATCACTAGATATAGTTGTTTAAAGTTAAAAGCGCAATCATTTCTGGCCATTGGAAATCAACTCATGCTTGTTCGTAGTGTTAGAGATAATTAACCAAGATCCGCGTGGTAGAAAAACAAGCAGTCGACGAACAATTATAACCAAATAAAGCAAACTGTAAGGCAAATGAATCACCTCCTGACAACTGCCCATTATTTGGTTTCATTGGTGTAATCGGAGGGTGATCGCCTTTATCTTCTCCACCGCGAGGTTTTTGAATACCACAATTCAGAACCTGTATTATAGTATTTAGTACCGATATTTGATGTAGAGTGGTGCAGAAATCAACCATATGCGACTCTAAGCGGCTGTCCTTCCTTGGTGGAAGGCAGATAAAAAACAGTGGGTTTTTCGAAAAGCCGGTGATCATGTAATTATTGTTCAGATTTTCATCTTTCTGTTTGCGTCGTTGAAGTGTTTGACCTAGTAAAATACATATTAGTGTGCCCTTTCAGGCTCTAAAGAAGGCTTGTGAATGAAAAAATGAGAAATGAAATTCACTTGTGAATTTTAAACGGATATATCAGTCCACATTGAACTACATTAACTGGAACAAAACCTTCAGAGTCTGCAGATATTTTCCAATTTTCCAGTAGAAAATAAACGTTCTTATTCCGAAGAGATTTTAATTTTATACAGCTCAGAAACAATATTATCTTTTTCGTCGCATCTCATATTTCAACCGACAAATCCATGTGACCAACTAGGAGAGCTATAATATGTGAACGGCGTCCCCCGGTGTATGTTCGATGTTAGCTGATACCACATCTATGTGAGATATCCAGGAAATTTAAGTCGCGCTGGTAATTTCTTATAAAATTCATTGATCAATAACCTTTAAAAAATAGTACAGTCGTTCCTCCGAGCCTATCAAATTTTGAATTTCCCACACACTTGCCACTCGCAATCAAAAAATTGTCAGCATTTGAGAAACAACTAGCTCCGGACTCAAAATGACGCATGCCTCGTGAAATATTTACTATTATCATGTATTATTTATTATTATATAACCCCAGTTCAATGCCGATATGTGCTCCCAGATCAACCCCCTTGACGGATGACTGATGGTGGAACTGGTAGATAAAAAACCTGAGAGAGAAGCGAAAAGAAGGGCTCGCATGGAGTCGTGGTGAACGCATTAGCCACCGAAAAAGGTGATAACGTGTTCGATCCCCACCATAGACACCTGCGGTCCGAAGTTTTGCAAATGTCTCAGAGCCATTGTGGGTGTGTGTACTTATAGGTAAAAAAAAAACTACATTTGCGTCTTTAACTGTCAGAATGCGAGTGTTGTCAAAAAGTTCAAATGCCATGTGCTGATCAATCCAGCTTATAAAATTCCCTATGAGAGAGGAAAGGAGATAATAAACTTACTTTCTGCACCACATCTCTCCATTTGGAGTTGTTTGCTTGCTGTTTGAGAGTTCCTATTAGGTCGAAATTCGACGGATAGGAAGTAGTTTCAGTTCGAGGATAAGAAATGAAACCTTGAGTATACAAATGTTCAGCAATACTCATGGTCGAGGATGGACTGATGCCTATAAGTAAATTTATCTCAGTTATATAGTGACTGGCACATCAAGAATGTTGAGCTAACAACTAGAATTAGTTAGTTCACATATTTTTCAGCTACAAAAAAAAATATTATGAAAGCCAAGAAAGTCGTAAAATCTTACAGATAGAACTTTAAAAAACATCGCTGACAACAAATGACAAATAAAAGTCCAGTTTTTACCGAATGCATTGCTCGCAACACGCATCAGCTCAACAGTGTTCAGGGCAACAGGCCGGTCTTTACGCGATTCCTTAGTCGTTCGATCAGTTACCACACCTCTCCCAGCACTCTACATATATTTAGGGTATATATAACAATAAACTTCAACAGCTAAGAAACTTTCAAAGAAAAATGTGTGTTAAACTCACCTTCACACGGTCGAGAAAAAACTGACAGACGTCTCTATCGAAAAGTCGGTCACGCTTCCAGTTTGGGTGAATACATGCTCCATCAGAGGTTTCGAACATACACTGTAGCACCCAGTAAGGCTCTGGCTAGGAATAAAAGCATCATTTACAAAAAGCATATCAAGAAAATTAGAACTCAATTCTACAGGAGATAGCAAAGTGGATATTGAAACGCCAAGACAGAAAAATGGAAAATTAGAGAAAATTTATACTCTTCACATAATGAAATATGTTAGTGTTTGGCGCTTATCTATTTCGTAAAGTCAAACAAAACCCTCCGCTCGACACGGAGACATAACGTAGAACATTTCGAAGTAAAAACCAGTATTCTCGCAAAGGAATCTATAACGTCTGCACGAAAAACTCTTGAGCCATTTTTCATAGATTCCAAGAATCAAAAAAATGAATCGCTATGAGGAGACCTTTGTAATCACGCATGATCTCGCCTCAAACCTCAGGCTGATTTTTCTGACCTGATCCAGGTACATACCTGACCCATGCAGGACTCTATGTGGCTGGTCTATATCAAACAACTGGAAGACTTCAAAAGTACAAAACGGTGAATGTTTAAGACAGGTTTTTACCGTACGAGTAAAAATTAGAAAAGCAAATCTAGTTTACTCTACTGAGGTCATCAAAGTGTTTGCCTCAATAGAATGCGTGTGTTTGCCCTTTCTAGCCTCTGAACAAGGCGAAACCGTCGAAATGTGGGTCATATTGTACTGAATAAATTTTATGAACAGCCTGATGTCCGATTACGAAGAATACAGTGACTTTTTTGATCAATGCCGATGTGATTAGAAGATCCATCTTGCTAATTTCTCGGTCATTAAAATTAAGGAGCATAGAATTTCATATATTTATTGAAGACATACAACTTTACAAAGCATTCCTTCAATTTCAATGCTTTTCGGGACTAAGATCAATAATTGAAAAAGACCTTTACACTTATAAAATTCCTCATAAAACCTCCAAAGCAGCAAACGCCATCGCATCCTACTGAACAAACCCCCATTTCATCAATCACATTCGTGTTCGAAATAGAAAAACTTTTTGAAACTCATTGAAAAAAAAAAGGCGAAAGAGCATGTTATCTGTGCTCATAAAATCATAAGCTCATTTTGGTAACATCGAAAGACTTCTAGAAAAAAATCTTCCCTAACAGAAACTTAGGTTCATAGTTAACTCTGTTACCTGAAAAAGCAACAAGTCGAATCTACAAACCTTTAGCAATAAATCGAAATTTTCTAATTCAACCAAAATAAAGCTCTCATTTTCTGAAGTCCGCAGAAGACATTCATCATTCACTTTTGTTGAAGCTCGCAGGTGAAATGTCGAAGGTTAAAAAACAAGCGGGATTCCATTCAGTACGTTATGATGGTGTTCGTCAATGCATGAATCTCCTCTACTGAACAAACCCCCATTTCATCAATCACATTCGTGTTCGAATAGAAAAACTTTTTGAAACTCATTGAAAAAAAAGGCGAAAGAGCATGTTATCTGTGCTCATAAAATTATAAGCTCATTTTGGTAACATCGAAAGACTTCTAGAAAAAAATCTTCCCTAACAGAAACTTAGGTTCATAGTTAACTCTGTTACCTGAAAAAGCAACAAGTCGAATCTACAAACCTTTAGCAATAAATCGAAATTTTCTAATTCAACCAAAATAAAGCTCTCATTTTCTGAAGTCCGCAGAAGACATTCATCATTCACTTTTGTTGAAGCTCGCAGGTGAAATGTCGAAGGTTAAAAAACAAGCGGGATTCCATTCAGTACGTTATGATGGTGTTCGTCAATGCATGAATCTCCAATTTTGCGAACTTTGATCCCAAAAAAAAAACACTTAAAACCAAGAAAACAATTTGTAGAAGCTTCGCATACTCATAAATCGATAAAGCAATGCTTCCTTGGATAAGTGTGTGATGTTCTCAAACTCTTAACTGCTCTAATAAAATTACCAACAGATATTATAGAACCAATGACATTAGGAATATGGTATACACTGTAGAGAAAATCGGATGCTTAACTGGCCTAAACAATGACTTCGACCGGCCTATAGATGTACAATGATGTTCTTGCTCTCTCAAATAAGCGCCTCTACCGGACCACCTAATCCGTATGGCTAAGGTGAGTGGTTAGTACTAGAGTGGATTCGAGCCAACGACCATGTGCACCGCAGAGCATCTCGAGCCAGTGCACTACACGCGCCACTTCTTTCCATTAAAGCATAAAGAAACCAAAAAAAATAATTAAAAAGACCTTAAAATGTATGATCTGATCATGGCGATTCACACAGAACCCGAGCGTAGGTGTTTGGCACGGTCCATAGGAAATTACGGTACTATCGAGATCACCATATTTGTTCTGCAAACCAATACAGAAATAATACTGGAGCAAAATCACACCAAATTTGTACTAGAAACCAAAAATTTCAAGCTACTCTACGAAAATTCTAGTAATAAGATAATATTACAATGTACAACGTAAGAAACCCTAGCGAGAAATGTGAACCACTCCTAGTAATCCCACAAAACTAAATTTCTACGTATCACGTCTTGAAAATATAATAATGTAGTAATATTTTTTTTCGTTTTTTTTTTCATTACCCGTCATTACATCTACTGTGCGGATCACAGCACTTGTTGCATTCGATCTGGTTCCTCACATCCAATATCCACAATGGTTTTCGAACATCACGCGTGTTGTTTCAGCTGCTGCTTTAGGATATGAATGTCGTGGAATGGTGGTTGAGTCCATTCCCCTTGTAAGCTTGGGGATCGCCGGACTGAGGCATTCCCACGTAAACTGGAGAACGTTAGGGTAGCGACCGAACTACCGCCTTTGCTTTCTGCTCGACATTATCACTAACCACTGCGATATCCCTGCTCCAATGTAGTAATTGACACATCTATAAAGTTATTTTCCATTGTTACTACTTGTAATTTAGTAAAACTCTCCATATTTGGAGTTCAATGCCTAGCTACGTGAGTAGGCGCATCACACATTCTGCGAGCTGAAATCGATTCACAACGGCTAGTACTGCCACCCATGCATCGCGTTATGGCCCTCTTCACAAAAATTTACTGGTCGCTGCGTGATGCCGATATATCTTAGTACCCTCCGCATTTCTAATACACTAGTTTCAAATAGGGCACTGTTCCTAAATTTGACGAAAAAACTCGTTCGAAAAGCAACTCTTGTATATTATTGAAAAATTCATGACAAAACGAATCATGCATTGCTCATTTCCTTTCTGCTTGTTCATTTCACAGCACAGAGTCTCTTGTAAAACTTTACTATGGACTCCAGAGCTTGACAATCACCTTTCAGAGGTGCAGCCCTCTACAGCCAGTAGTTTACAAAACCGTCTCCAGATCAAGTTTCCTCGCCACGCCGATTGACCTTCCCTCTCATATATGAATAGAAATAAGCCTATTTAGAATTCTAAGTGTTAAATAATTGCTCATAAAATACAGCTCCTGAAGGTAGGAAACGAGAAAGCCTCTCATGATTCCAGACTTGATAGACATAAAAGCGTTTCTGTTCCATCGTACCTCTCCGTGAATACGAAATTAGTAATAACGGGTCATGCGCAACTCTAACCTGGAAGTATTTTGTTTGGAATCTGGTGAACGAGCAGCCAATGCGTAGATCTAACTCTTGACGAGCGTCCACTGAAAGCGCCTCATTGCGATTTGGACGAACGAGGTTCTCCATAGCAAATTTGATGTCTTTGTCAGTGATCGCAGAAAAACGAGCTCTGTAACGAGGTATCATTAAAGATGATGCGGCTAGGTTACTTCTCCAGTAAAGGATAAAAAGATAAAGCTCTCGGCTTTAATCAATCCATGAGGGATGCACCATGCATTAGACTTCATTAAGCATCGTTGGAGGTCATGGCATTCACATGTGGCGTTTACCACTCGCGGTGGCCGCCCACCGATGTATCGAGCCAATGCTGCTATCCTCTCAGACAAGTCTGGTAGCAATTTGCTGAACCCTGAAGGATGGAGAGATTGGTGAGCCTGGGGCATCCGAAGCGATCCCATGTGTAATGGAAAGCTCCTCCGACCACTAACCTGCGCCCTTTAGAGCATGAGGACGTTGTTGAATTTAAAATTTTCTTCTCTTACCTGTACACATTATGCATAAAGCTAGAATTCGTACGGCTTCTCATTGATGAACTAACAGCATCAATTACCTAAAAATAGAGCGCACATATTGAAATGTACAGGAAATACGGTGACAACACTAGAGTACGCTAACTAATCATTATGTTTCTTAGTTTACTCCTGACAAAATGTTTTAGCAAGACATTCACCTCATTTGGCTTGTGCTTATTTCACCATTTGTCGCTTCACATGATTCTGTTTTTTCATACATGAGCAACACGACAATCTACTTTGTTACCATCTCTATATTCGATACATTTCAGTACTTGAACAGATGATTTCCCATAAGTGCTATATGGATAGTCGGTTAATAGCCCAGAACTAGTGATACTGGTCACCGCGAGCACGGAGCTGGTTCTATCCCGCTGTGGACTCATCAAGCCTGTCATGTCTCCGGGATCGGCAAATTGGTGCCGAACTTGTCTGGAAAAAGTTCACTCTCTGCTACCTCAGGATGCGAGTGAGAATCGAGAATCGTTGAGTTGAGAATCGACTCGACCACCATTCTACGACATTCAAGATGAAATTAAAATTCTCAAGCAGCAGTCGAAGCCACATGCAGAAATTGGCAGGCGTTCGTGGAGAATGATGGATGCGAGAGAATGAATCGAATGTGGATGAGCTAGGATTCGAACAATTGACGTGAAGACAGGTCGTATAAAAATGATATAAAAAAATGAATTACGTCTAGTAGATTATGAAGTGGAGAATATTTGAATCCACAAAAATGTCCTGCTCCTATCCACTAGACAAGGCTTGTTCGTGCAATGTTGGAATAATAAATCGTTTAGGCTTATTAGTTACGTCTCACTCTCATTCTCACGTCTCTTAGCATTCTCACATACGCGAAACTACTCTGACAAAAAAAAACAATATGTAAAATGACTTGAATAGCTTGTCGTAGTAAACAATCACGAGGAATCTATCACATGCATGTTTCTCATCTACAGTATGCTACTCGTTTGTACCATATTTGCTCTGATTTCCTGTAGTGGTTCACTAATGGCTGAGGGTTTCAATGAAAACATGGATCTCTCCGTGAAAGCTGAGTGACCTCAGTGGCTTCCGAACACCTTATACTCAGAATGTTACAAATATATTACTTCAAAATAGTAAGGTTTTTTTAAGGTAAAGTAAGGTCAACTAAAAGATTTCGAACCTCAAAACAGATATTCTCTCCTTCTTTGTCGCAGTCAAGCCACAGGACTAAATAATCAGCACCATTCGCCTCGAAGGCAAGGAACTAAAGTGACATGCGTAAAGACTATTGCGCAACACTTACCAACTAAATTTTTTTCATTCTTTCTTACGTCATTCATACGCATCTTCGGGTTCGACTCTATCTTCTTGGTTGGAGCCGTGTAGAGGTCAACGGGATCGACGCACTCCCAATTGTTGAATTGCGTCGGGAAGTCCAAACTCATGACGTGGCCACATGTACTCGTAACCTACTCGAAACAAAAATCAAAGAAAACACTGTACAAGTAACCAGCTATCTCAACTTTCATGAGATTTTAGAAGATTAATCCTATTCTGCAGACCTACGGTTGTACAACAAACTGAGGTTAAAACAAAGCACAAGTTTTTAGGAAGCCTTTTCTTGAAAATATTCTACCTGCCTATGCTTAAACAGTTGCTGACACTTCAGTACCAAAAACACGCAAAGTTCTTTTAAACCAACTTTCATTTAGTCTCGGCATCGATAATCAATTTACTCTCCTTCATTCACAAGCTAACACGAGGTTGATAAACGACAAACATTTCTACGTCTAACGTCTTTGTGTCTTCGTTACCTTCAGAGCACAACTGATCTAAGCCGTTTTCTCTGGAATGACCATGTCAAGGTGAGTGGATGTGTTTATGGTCCATATCCATTTATCTATTTTTATCTGCCATTGCCGGACATAGTAGATATACCAGTGCTTTCTCCATTGGATTCCTTTTCTCGAAACCACCATCCACAAAGGTTTCGCCATTCTAATTGTGGGTTCGGCCGCTGACTGTGCATTTTTGGTTTTGTTTATGGATTTCATGAATGCTTGTCGAGTAGATTCACCATAGAATCTTGTGTCAGTGGTACTAGGAGGTTTTCAGACAAATGTGGCACCAACTCGCCGACCATTCGACTTGATGGATGGTAGGCCTGGCTCGCTTGGAGGGAAGTCGAACTAGTGCTTCGTGCGCATTCAATTGTACCACTACTACTGCGCTACCTTCGTCCGGCTATTAATATATTAGCCAGCTGCATTTTTAATCAGAAAAGATTTAACGGTTGAGAAGTACTCACATATGCCCGAAGCAAATAGATGGATGGGAGACGTTAGAAAAGAAAGAAACGAATGAATTTGTTGCAGTTTGTAATACTACGTACTACGTTGGACTTATACTGCCATATCTAATACCTTGAAGAATGCTGGCTTCCCTTGAAAATGTCCTTTGTACTCACTGACTGAGCACACACCGTTCCGACCTAAAAATAAGATCTACTTATTTTACCTTACGAAAAGACAAACGAAAAACAAAGTGGACAGGGTTTCTAAAAATACCTTCGTTTTGTTATCAATCATACATTTACATCTGCTACCACGACTTCACTACGTGTATAAACACCACTCAAACAGTTTTATAACGTCTCGTATGGCTCCCGAGTGTCAAACTGTGATGTAGGGCTGGTGCTTAGCCTCTAGCAGTGTAATCCAACACCCTATCAACGTGCCTGATAGACTAGTGGTTGCCAAAGTCTCACCAGAAACAGTAGAATCACTCCATGCTGGCCTCATCGAGCTCCACAAAGCAGCTCAAGCAAGCGACATGGACGACAAGAGATTTCATCATCGCCCGTCTCCTAGTCACATGAAGATCAACGAACCAACTAATTCTTCGCTGCTAATAAAACGAATTGTATACGGCCTACAAAAAGATTCCGGCTTCGTTCAATCTCAGAGAGATGCGCCATGAATTCGATTCTATTCGTAGCATCGTAGAAATGATAGAACGCATGCATACAATAACTCGCAGTGGCCTACCGATGTATCGACTCAGTGCTGCTATCCTCCCAGACTAATCTGGTACCAACTTGTCGTATGCGCTTTAATTTCATCAAGTAAAAGAATAACGACGATCTCAAGACAACACCTATTGTAGGAAATATGGCAAATCTAGCAACACTAAATCATCTACGTCGCAGTCCTCTCCCTATACCAAAAGGTTCTGTAGTCAGTAGAAACACAACCTTCTTCCCATATTGAAATTACCGTTATCACAATTACTTCCTTGGATGGCCCGTCTTGACTGGTTGTGCGGGCCCAGCATAATTTCCATGTTTTCGCAGCTTTGCTGGTTTAGCCACTGTGGTTCCCTGGAATCCCGAGATCAGCTTGGGCAAAGTGTGCTCAGGTCGTCACCACCACAGGTAACCGCCGTCCTTGTGAATCAGAGAAAGATTTGCTACCATGCGACCTGTACGATACTAGGATAGTGGTGGACCCTGGCATTGGTTTACTTTTAGCTGGGTTTACTGATGGAAACAGCGGACTCCTTCCCAGCTTGGGAGGACCTGCCTTGGAATGAATTCCCTCGCTGTACATCGCAGCCCGATACCCAGGAACATCTCCTAGCCACAATGAAACGGCAAACTATTAGGAGGTTTACCATGATTGCTACCCATAAACACACTTCTACTTAGGAGACATCAGATGTTAAAATTACAACAATTAAATTATAATAATTATCAGTACAATGATGAAATTTAAGACCTTTACGTTTAGAAGCTGTGCTGTTCGACAAAATTTTCGCAATAGAATCGGCTAATAGTGGCTTTTCCGCCACCATTAGTACTGTAGTTCCCATATGCCTATAAGGAAGAGTTTACATCTGGTCTAAATAAATCTCAATACTAGCGTTGCCCTCAGGCTATGTTGCTATGACAGAGAGCATATACCACTCATGTACATCACACATAAAGTTTTGGCTACTAGCCTGGTCTTCGAACTAAAATATATGTCGAGCAGAATATATTTAACGCTATTCTCATGAATAATACTGTGAACAACAATACAAACAATCAAGATATCAACAGCTAACAAACCAGTACACAAATGAAACTTAAACGTTATTTCGTACTATATTCTGAACACTGTTGGACAAGACTTATTAGGTGGCCATTCTAAGTCGACCTTTTCAACATCAAGTTCAATAATATCTAGCTCGCCCTGCGAAACATTCAGTAGATCGGCTAGTGAGGGCCTAGTACGGCCGAAGTCGCCATGAATGAATTCCTTCACATAGGTGCCTGCTTGCGTTTCCAATCTGAATTTATAAGCAGTAAGATCCCAGAAAGGGGCGCATGTGGCGTGGTTGTCGGAGGCGTCTTGCAATACACATGGGATCGACTCCGACTCCCCAGACTCACCAAGCCCTCCATCCCTCCGGGGTCGACGAATTGGTACCAGACTTATCTGAAAGGAAAGCACCACTGGCTCGATACATCAGTAGGCAACTGCGAGGCATTATAAAGGCCAGATATGCATTCAATCACCTCTAACGATGCTTAATGAAGTCGAATGCATGACGCATCTCAACGTCGAGAGTTTACAGCTTTAAGATCCCCAAAAAGAAACATATACAACAGCGAGTTAAATGGTGGATACATATGGTTGCCGTTTATGATGGCGATCACGTAAATACAATGCTGACACATTCTTTCTAAAACGACTGCACATTACGCAGATCCTAGCAATTCTTTCAGTGAATTCTTTTCAGTGAATCCATCATCCACCATCCACTATGGTCTTAGAATTTGCGCGTGTTCTACCGCTGCCTAGGGAATTTGCAGTTATTTACTACAGCAACTCACCAACTGCTGGATTGGAGGTAACTCTTCGCATTGGGTGGATGGGAAGCTTTGTTCACACATGCCTGGGCCGAGCCACGACTTTACGCTTATTATTGGATAATGTCTCTGCACGTGCCCCATATTATAGAGTGGGGACAAATAATAACAACGAAAGGAAGAACGCGGTACACAAACCTTACAAGGAAGTGGTGACTATCTAAGCGAAGAGTTTCCATTCTGTGAATTAACCGCGAACGTTCTAACAATGCCCTCCTCTTAAGAACTCTGACAGGAGTTTTCTGAAGAAGCTCAATTGGGACTTGCTTCACGACCTTTTCAAGTAGTTCATCGGATATAGGTAGGGTACTATAGCAATATGCGACGTACTGCTTCTTCTTCTCTAAAATAAGTGGCTTTAGTAGATCGAAAATAGTTGTGTACAAACAAAACTTACAAGTTATTGTTGAAATATTGCAATCATTCTGAGTGATACGGAACCCATTATGGAAAAATAACTCCTCGTCTACCTACCTTCCTCTCCAATCCTAAGTTGATCAACTTCTTCCCTCGTAATTCGTACAAGACCGTTTATACGAATATCCGGTTGCTTATTAATTTCATCCTCAAGCTTTCGTAATGTCTCAACATAATTTACCCTAAAATAGAACCATAATGATGTTGATATATGTGCAAAACTCCGGACCGCAGGTTCTTGCTGTGGGAAACGAACGCGCTGTTACCCTTTCCTGGGGATAACGCGTTCACCACCATACCATGCGGGTCCGTTGTTTCGCCCGTCTCTCTATTCTAAAATAGTCGCTGAGCTGATGACTGGTTTATTACACTATGATAAGTAAAAAGTTGGACAGTACGACTATTTGTACTCTTCCTTTATGCGTACCCTCTAAGAGAATTTGTGAAATGACAGTTACGCAGTTCAACAGCGAACGGCCTGCCGTCTCCCAACATCCGTACGTCCATATCTTCTCTACCCGATGCAATGAACCGAGCCTCACAAGCACCAAACTTCAATTTCATTAGGTCGACAACCTTTTCCGATACCTAAATCAATTCTATTCTGTGGTCACCCACATAAAATTAGGACTAGATCAACCAAAATCTATGCCTGACCGAGTTTCCCGGCTCTCTTGGGGCCACTTTATCTTCGAAAGACCAAGGAGACTGTGGTAAAAATCGTGAAAATTTGCAATATCGCCCGGCCAAAAATACCGGTTCCCGTTCGAGTGATATTGAGAATGAACATGAACGTGTAGGAGATGAGAGATTGTAGTTTCTGAAACATTTCATCTGTACAAAATCTTTGATTTCCTGTGCCGACTTCTAGTGGAACATCTTTTACACTCACGAAAACTATATGGTTCAGATTCTAAAGGATAATGATAAAGCTCTCAGCACTGATCAATCCCTTAGGCATTCCCCATGCATTCGACTTCATTAATTATCGTTGGAGGTGATTGAATGCATATCAGGCGTTTACTCACGGTGGCCTGCCGATGTATCGAGCCAGTGCCGGTATCCTCCCACACAAGTCCGGTATTAATTTGCCGATCCCGGAGTGATGGAAGGCTCGGTGGGCCAGAGGAGCGGAAATCGATCCCATGCAGGACACCTCCGACCACTGCCTCACACGCGCCCTTTTTCAGCTATACATTAACTTATGGCTGAATGAGTCCCAGATTTCGAGGGAATAGCAAATATTTGTCACTCACTTAGCAACATCGTCCTTTATTTGGTCCAATATCTGCTCCACTCTCACTTTTGTACAGGGATGAGAATCAGAATGCTTTCGTTTTCTACCTGCTTCGAAGTAGTCGGGAAAGTTATTGACAAGGAACTCTGTGTCGGAGTCACTAAACTCGTTATTTTCAAATGTGATACTTAATTGGAGGTCAGTACCGAGAGCGAATCGCAGTCCTGATGCCTGAAAGATTCTTGTAGTAACAAAACAAAAATTCTGAAACAAAAAACAGCTGCACAGTAAGCGACGAAACTTTTTAAAAGTCCTTATACCTCACGAAGTTTCGGCAGGTAAGCATCGATATTCCGAATCTTGTATGGAACAGAAACCAATATTCCGGAAAGGTCAGCCCTTGACCGTTTTATAACCATTTCTCGAAGAACTTGTGAAACTGGCAAGTTAAGCGCCAGTGTGCAAGCGGTAGCGTCATAAGGTGATTCTTTGAGCTTTACTTTTACAGCCTCAGCAACCTAAGGGTACAGGAGAAATATTCTTAGGTATAAGGAAATCGGAAAGCTTGCTTAAGATTTAATTATCTGCTTTCTACGAAACTTGTAATATAAGGAAAACAAACTTCGCTAATGTAGTCCGGATCAAGAAGTCCAAAGCATAAAACGCACTCGTAGGGCTTCTCGACTACTCCAACGGCACAAGCATCCTCTCCAGCCACTTGACGCTGACATAGTGAGCAAAGATGGAGAGTAACTTTCTCATCACTACCAAGAGATAATGGCATAGATACCTGCAACCAGCTATCAGTACGGACTTTTCAATGGAAAAAGTTGTCTGGACTGTCTAGATGAGAAGGCGCAAGCGATTTGGGGAATAGCACATCAGTTCTGTAGTGAATATATGATATACGGGAGGGGTATCAGGAAGCAAAAGCGCTGTTTAACTTAGCGCTTTCCAATTCACATAGGAACGCCTCGGCTTGAATACCTCAAAGACTTCAAGGAGAATCGACTAGACAAGTACTCTACGACATTCATAAAGAAAAGACGAAACCCTTAAGCGGCAGCCAAAGCCACATGGAAAGAGCTGGAAGATCTTCATTGACGATGAAGGCGAGGAAAACGGATTGGGTGCAAGAAGCGCTTGGATCCGCATAGTAGATTTGATGACGGATCACGTAAAATAGTTCTTTCTCTTTTTTAGATAACCCGCCTTCACATTTACTATGCGGATTCCAGCGCTTCCTGCATTCGATTCGTTCCCTCCCATCTATCATTTACGAAGGTCTTCCAACCTTCTTCGCGTGGCTTCGACTGCTAATTAAGGATTTTCCTTTCGTCGTGAATGCTGTTGAATGCCATTTGAGCCAATTCTCCCTGAAAAGCAGCGACTACCTGTAGTAGTGACGACATGAGGCAGACTGTATTGGCTGACCTCGGGACCCCAGGGAACCACGATGGTTAAACCAGTAAAACTCCGAAACAATGGAAATTATGCTGGAGTGATGGGCCAGCCAAGTATCCAAGTAACTGGATGGATCAAATTTTAAAAAAGCTCTTGGTGTTCATCAATCTCTGAGGGATGCGCCATGCATTCGACTTCATTAAGTATTGTTAGAGGTGACTGATTGCATATCTAGCCTTTACAATGGCTTACGGTGGCCTACCGATGTATCGAGCAGTGCTACTATCCTCCTAGACAATTTGCTGACCCCGAAGGGATGAGGAGGATTTCTTAAAGAGAAAGCGTACTGTCTTCGTAGGAAACTGTGAACGACTTACAAGTACACACTATGTAACCTCAAAACTCAACTATACTAAAGTCTCCTGATACTGACTAGATAACCATTGCGAAAGTAAAGCTTACGACAACAGAATACCACAAAAAGTCTTGCTCAGGTCAGGCAGTAAATATCGCGCTCCAATCCAGTATTTGTCAACGAGCAATCAGAAGAAGATCATTACACTGCCATCCTCACCAGTGTTATCTCAGCCCAATGTAACAGATCAGTGGGAAAATACGCTATAAATAACCCTGAAGCCTAAGAATAACTTACTGATTAGTCTAACTTAAATGGAACAGTAAGCGGTAGTAAAGGTTTTAAAGATTTTAGGCGTCCCAAGGTCCTGAAGCATCTATTCTGTTACCTTTTTATTCCTATCCTCTCATATAACGATCTATCCGCCAGATATGCTTTGATACCATGAAACGGGTTTCCAGAGACGAAGGCAAGTCATACACTACAGATTAACGCGCTCCAATCCACTAGTTAATGGGCAATCGGAATAGGATCGATATCCTGTCATCTTCATCAATGTTGTCCCAGCTTTACGTGACATATCCATTGAAGAAGGTCTTATAGATAATCGTGAAGCCTAGAAACTACTTAAGGATTACTCTATCTTGGATGAAGCAACTAACGATAGAGTATTTAAATATGTCGAACGTCCTAAGGTCCTGAAGCGAATGTTCTCGCACCTTTCAAATTTTTTCTTATCCTTTTGAGAAACGATTCATACGCTAGCTATTCTTGGACTCAGTTACCTCATTGCTCCTACTTCTTATGCTTACATTGAGGCAATATTGTTAAGGTTAATGTTTTGTTATTTTAAAGGTTTTAAGGTTTCAAGCCCATTACTTTACTACCCTGAGATTGTGTCCGTCAAATAGCTCTCTACTAGTATTTTACAAGTCCTAAGGTTCTAATCCTATTATTTTATTTCAAAACCGGCTTTCCTTTAACCTCGATAGGACTAGTCAATATGTATTTTTCCTTTGGTAAGCTTACACGGACCATCGTACTCTGGATTATCGACTCGGGTTATCGGCCTGATGAAGACGAAGAAGTCGAAACGTTGGTCGAGTAGATTATTTACCAACCTCATGTATCACCTGTATCACCTGTAGTCCCGTTGATCGTCGAGTGACTCGAGCGGGCGCCAGTAAATCCTCCATTTTTCCCTATCGCGGGCAAGAGTAGCCCAATGGGTTCTCCTCGCTTTAGGGACTCGTCGAGCATCATATCTTTCTTCTAGGCTTTTCGTGAAGAACTCTGACCGTCGGGTCGCTGGTCTTCCTGCAGTACGTTTGACATCGCGAGGAATCCAATCACTAACAGCCCTTGTCCATCAGTTATCATTCATACGCATTACGTGTCCGGCCCACCTTATCTTCGACTGTTTGGCGTATAGAACGGCATCTTTGATTTTCGATCGTTGACGTAGATCGGAGCTTCGGATTCCATCCCTTACTTGTGCGAAACGGGATACTCCTAGCATCGTCCTTTCGACTGAGCGTTCGATAACACGCTGAGGGATCTTTCATCCTGCTTACGTAGCGACCAAGTTTCTGACGCATACGTTAGGGCAGGAAGAACCGTTGAGTCGAAAAGGTGGGCACGGAGTCGGGTGTTCTTTGTTCTCTTCACTACATCCTCGATGCTCTTGAAAGCTCCCCAAGCCGCTCGTTTCCTTCTGCTCAGCTCTGGAGCTAAGTCGTTCATCATATTGATTTCCCGACCTAGATAGACAGATAGACCAACCTCATGTAAGCTTACCAATTGAAGAATGACCATTACTTTACTACGTTGGGCTTTTTTTATTCGTTGATAATAGCTCTCTTGTGGTATTTTATACCTCCTAGTGTTCTAACCAGGGTTCTAATCCCATTAATTTGTTGCGTTGACTTTTAGTTTGTCGATAATGGCTCTCATTTGGTATCTTATACGGGCTAAGGTCCTAATCCTATTACTTTACTACAGTGAGCTTCTCTTCGTCAGTAACTAATCGTGCATAGAAATTATGCCATTTAACCCGAAGATTTTTTAGAGATGAGTAACAAGGGACAAGACGCTATGAAGAAGGCATTGCAGAACGCCAGAGGTGCTGGTGCAGGTATAGGGCTAATTGCTGCTGCGGGAGCTGCTGTCTATGGAATATCGCAGGCAATGTTCACTGGTATGTCTTGAAAGCAGTGAAAAAGTATGGCCACATGAGTGGATTTTCTCTTGGACACTGTTTTTCAATCTGTGGTGAAGAACCTGTTTCCCGACTTTTGAAAATATCCCAGCATCTAGTTCAAAGTGCATTTGCTTCTACTCTTGTTTTGTTCTTTTCTTGTAAGGGGTCAACTTTTTACACACTCATGAACTTGTCATGTATTCACTTTGCATCAGTGGATTTCTTTGAAAATTTGTTGCAGTTTATTTGGATTTCTTTCAGTGTAGCAGTTCTTACCTCCCAACGGGTTACCACCGCATCTTGGCCGGGGGTGGTCCCGGGTGTCGAGCTGCAATGTACAGCGAGGGATTCATCCTCCCAGCAGGGTCTCCCAAGCTGGGTGGGTAGGAGCACGGCGTTTCCATCACGAAGGCCAGCTTAGATTAAACAATTTAAGGGATCAGGCTCCGCCACCGTCTTGGTATCAAACGAGTTGCTTGGCTGCAAATTTCCCTTCGATCCACAAGGGCGGCGATTGCCTGTGGCAGTGACGATCTGGGAACAGACTTTGGCCTGACTGACCTCGGGACTCCAACCACATTGGCTAACCCAGCAAAAAATTCCGAAAATATGGCAGTTATGCTGCGCCCGTACAACCAATGAAGACAGATCATTCAAACATCCAATTATGGCATTCCATATATGGTCATTGTCTCAATATCGTTTATGCTCGAGACGTAAACATTTTCTCAAATGTGATGTTTGGCACTTTCTTGGAGTTTTTATGTGGGATCCTTATTTTTAGTGGATGCTGGACACCGTGCCATTATGTTCAATCGTATTGGTGGCCTTTCCAATGATATCTACAAAGAAGGGTTGCACTTTAGGATTCCATGGTTTCAATATCCTATCGTATACGATATTCGTGCTCGGCCAAATCAGGTTCGTTTTATTTCTTGTATGCTGTTGTGACTGCTCTCAGTCTTCGATGAGAACTTTAGTCTGTTCATGGAGTTTTATGGTCCAACTGTATTCATTTCCAGATACGCTCACCTACCGGTAGCAAAGACTTACAGATGGTCAACATTGGTCTGCGTGTATTGTCTCGTCCTAATCCCGACCAGTTAGTTAGAATTTACCGAACTCTTGGTCAAAACTGGGAAGAGCGGGTATTACCGTCGATTTGCAATGAGGTACTAACACTTTCTTTTATGAGTTCTGATATAAATGTAGTTCAGATAGTGATATTTTTAACTGGTACTCACGATAATTTTACGTTTAGGTCCTTAAAAGTGTTGTCGCAAAATTCAATGCATCGCAGCTTATCACTCAACGTCAGCAGGTAAGTGATCGTTTAGTTTCGATAAAACAATCTATCGTGAATGGTCTCTTCTTACAGATGATTTTACTTCGTATGTGCATCGAACTGTTTTTTACGGCAATCTTGAGTATCGAAAAGACACCCATGGTCCCACTCGTAACAGCACGGCTTTGAAGAAGGCGAAATCGCTGAAACGTCGGCCATCGAACTACAACGACAACATTCGTGATTACTGAAACATCTGATTCAACATCAACGACGATTATGGAACCACGTAAATACATCATTTCCAAGCTTAAGCGGTACATTGGGAAACAACATATTTTCCTGTCCTTGAGTGCTATCCCACTTTTTCAACCGCTTTCGTTCTATTAATCTCGGCATTGAATTATGAATTCGTCATTTTCTCCCTTAGCAATCGCGAGGTTGTTAAACAGCATACGTTTACTTCCATACAATAACACACATACAACAAAATCGTAGCTGACGTTTCGGCAGAATCGCCTTCTTCAGAGCCTGGAAGGGTACACCAATACGCAACTTACTAGGTCAAACACTTCAACAGCACAAACAGAAAGATGAGAATCTGAGCGGTAATTACAAGATCTACGGCTTCTCGAAAAAACCCACCGCTTTTTCATCTGTCTTCCACCGAGGAAGAACAGCCGCTCAGAGTCGCATATGGCTGACGACTGCAGCACCCCAAATCAACGATCTATACGAAGGTAAGGGGCGAGATCCCGCGTAATCTCGGGGCATTCCTCCTTGCTATTCATTGTAGGATTTTTGGCATTTATCCAAAAAGCCTCGAGGAGTTTGCGCGTTGGTGTTTTAGTATCCCGTGCGAGAATAGCGACTTTTATATCAAAATCGTCTCCGTTATGCCTTTGTATCCTTTGCGTCCCTAGTGGCGTGCCTTGTCTTGCTTTTCGTTTGC